>CABFOQ010024989.1:0-12434 GCA_900660455.1 Gephyroberyx darwinii
CATTTCATCACTGATACATCTCATTGATTTAGTGTTCAGATCATGTAGCTTGTTAGCTAGCTAACCAGAGCATCTGGTCAGCTAACCATCACTGTCTTGTTGTTAACACATCTGGTTAGCACACTAGCTAACGTATCTAGTAGAAGCTAGCGTTAGCAGTGGCTAGCAGTCCCATGTTAACAGTAACTAAACTAGCCTGCTGGCTAGTTAGCTAGCTAACGTATCTAGTAGAAGCTAGCGTTAGCAGTGGCTAGCAGTCCCATGTTAACAGTAACTAAACTAGCCTGCTGGCTAGTTAGCTAGCTACCAGTTTGTTCAGGTTAACTGAGCTGACTCTTCTCCAGCTCCAACTCAGAGTGTTTTGGAGTAGAGACTAGGGCTAAAGACAAGACAGTTTACTGAGTCACAGTAACCTACATTTGGAGACAAATCTACCTGATCACACTGTTCACTTTTACTGAGAACGTTACTGGATGATCTACAGACACACCACAACAACCTGGTTCAGATAGTCAACTGTTTGTAGGTGGTTCTGATTGATTTACACATTAACTAACTGACTGATGATGGATCAGATGGTTGGTAGTAGGTTGGTGATGAAACTGTAAAGCCTCTAGAGTTTTATTTGTCAGCAGTCATTTTGTCAGAGTTAGTAATGTCTCTTTATATTTACATTCAGTAGTGAGTAAAGACAACCATGAGTCAGTGCAGGGTTGAATATTAACTGGCCGATGGGGGGGGGGCAGGGGGTCAGGTTTTGAGTCTGGGGCATTGTGTCCAGCCTGGGGAACGTTGACCATATCTCTTTCTTTTCTCATCTCATTTTTTTTTTTTAATTATTTTTTCTCATCATCTGCCTCTCCATCAAGCACAGGCCAGGTGAGTTGGGACCTTCTTCGTTTTCACAAAAATCTTGTTCGACTGCATTCTGGGTGGGTGTAAGGGAGGAAAAACATCTGATCTGACACTTGAATTTGAATTGGAAAAAACTCTGATTCAGCTGAAATTCTGTTAAGAGAATTTGTAATCCAGCTCGACGGCAAATGATCTCTGTAGGGTTTTGAATTCTACCCAGAGGTGATGGTGATGTGGATGCAATAACCTGAGCCTAATAGTTCATATAGCTTGGTGTTTGCTGTTTGTGTTTTTTTTTTTGGAAATGTAGCCGAGCAAAAAAAAGGATCTGAACTTTAGCAGTGAAACAGTAACCTTTGTTCCCCTGACAAACACACCGGCCATATCTGAAACCTCAAATGACACGAAACCTGCTAGATTACATTACAGGCATTTATCAGACGCTTTTATCCAAAGCGACTTACAATAAGTGCATCAACATAGGCAGGCAAGATAACTACTAGTCACCAGAAATCGTAAGTGCATTTCCTTCCTAAACAAGCATCTAAGAGCAGAACCAGTGCTATGGTAAAAGATCAATAAGTTAGCTACCTACTTTTTACTTAAACAAATGAGACAAATAAGTGAAGCAAATAAACAAGATCGATAGATAGTGTAATTTTCCACTACACTACATCAGCTTGCTGTAGATTTAATGAAAAAGGAGACAAATGTTTTTTTTCATTTTAAATTGAACAAATCACTTGTTTAGTTTCCTTTGGTTCTTTCAAAATCAGAAACAGAATCACTCTACCAAGTACAATAAATCAATAGGAATCTGTTGTGGTACATAGTAGTACAGTAGCTACTGACACATGGTGCAGGACAACAGACCTCTAACCTCATATAACTGACAGTAGATGGTACGTATCACTACATAAGCAATAGGCTGCAGCTGTGAGTCCAGCGATGCAATAGAGAAACAAACCATGAGATGGCGCTACTGAGCAAGATGGGGATGGAGTTTGTTCAGCAGCAAACATTCAGTACCTGGCCTCGTTGTTTCCCCAGAACTCATGGTTAAAGTAATCTGTGATATTTTCTCTCTCTATCTGATCACTATAACAACATGTTATGTCAGGTAGGTCTTTCCTGGGAGAAGTCCTCTGGAGACAGGAAGTGATGCGCTTTACATTTCAATAGAAGAACTGCCAAGGTGTAGCAAAGTGTAGCAAATTTTTACATTTGTGCAGCCCTGCACCTTCCTGCAGCCTGTATCAAGGGGTACTTGGCAAATCCAAGGAGAAACACGTCACAGTACTGGACACCACAGTGAAGAACACCGCAGTGAGGAACACCACAGTGAGGAACACCACAGTGAAGAACACCACAGTGAGGAACACCACAGTGAAGAACACCACAGTGAGGAACACCACAGTGAGGCTGAGAGACAAAGATGGAGACTGGAGAAAACAAAGAGTAATCCAAGGATTACCACTTTAAATGTTTCCATATATCATGATGTTTAAATAAGAACTGTTTTTAAACTTCAAACTTGCATTAAGTAAGGCTTTTACTGCCCCATAGCACAAAACAACCATAATATATCTGCGGGGGTTGATAGGGTTGCTGATCAATACTAATAACTCAACGATTACTTGGCCAGCTGCTGGTTTACTCCTCAACAGGCCACTGTACACCTTCCAGTCTTGTCGATGTTGCAGTTTTTACTAGCCGCCAGTAGAGGTCGATAAAGCCATAGATTACTGAAAATGTACAAACTGGGGATATAAAACAGGACCAGCCTGACTGGTGTTAAACACAGGTCATCATGTTTCTGTGTTTCAGGCTGCTTGTTTGGAAATGAACCTGTGTCTGCCTCTTCTCCTGCTGCTGGCTGCCTGCCATCTGGGAATGACTGTAAGACGACGCTCTGGGTGTTAAAAACAACCTTTATTATTATACTTCAACAGCAGGAGGTTGTTGTTTGTGCAGTCAGCAACTTTTATGTTTGTGTTGATACTGGTCTCTTGGCCAGGTTAAATGAAGCCATATTATTTGTCTGTCTGTTAATTGACATCTGTTTTGCATTTGGAGTTTCAAAATCACGCAAATAATTAGTAGTTATAATTTTATTTATTCCCTTCAATGGACGTCCCCAAATCCACAGTGTTTAGTGTTAATCACAGACCTCGTAGTAGAAGTAGTAGTAGTAGTAGCAAAAACCTCTTCCATCTCTTTCCTGTCTCATCCCCTGAACTCCTCTCTTCCAGGAGGAGTCTAGTCCAGCTACAGGACTTCCTGATCCCTCCTATCCCGGGGAGGAGGAGGAGGTGCAGGGCTGTAGAGGGGGGCAGGCGTTTAGCCCTGAAGACCACCAGGCAGTAGGGGGCGCCATAGAGCGGCTGGGTCTACGGCTCCTGGAGGAGCTTCCCATTAGTCCACAGCAGCCAAATGTCATCCTATCACCTCTCAGTCTGGCCCTCGCCCTGGCTCAGCTCACCCTAGGTCTGTCTGTGTGTCTTCTGGTTCATGATAATACATTAAAGGGTAATTCCGGTATTTTTAAACCTGGGCTCTATTTGTACATATTAGTCATTTAGACCCCAAAATATGTACAAAAAGTTTTGGAATTGCTCCGGTAGATCGCCTCAGCCGGCAGTCGCGAAACGGGCTGCAATGGCTGCAAGGTAATCCTTTGGTGCAACTGCGCCGATCAAAGTACGTCCACCAGAAACAGAAGTCTCGCTCAAGGGGAAGTCTTTAGTTTTCTGGTTAAACAAAGATCTTTCTCTGTAGCGATCCTTTCCTAATGTTGTCAGACACTTCCAATAACAATCTGAGCCTGTCAGTGGCAAAAACAAGAACTTTTAGTGGATGTACTTTGATCGGCGTAGTTGCACCAAAGGATTACGTTGCAGCCATAGCAGCCCGTTTCACGACGGCTGGCTGAAGCAATCTACCGGAGCAATTCCAAAACTTTTTGTACATATTTTGGGGTATAAATGACTAATATGTACAAATAGAGCCCAGGTTTAAAAATACCGGAATTACCCTACAATAATATATTGAATAGAAACATATTATGAATATGTATGTATAGACTGGAGTTTAAATTCTACAAACAGTAAAACAGTAAACCTCAGTGGGCGGAGCAAAAGAATCAGTTTTTCAGAGTGCAAGTTGGCTAACTTGAATTGCAAAGAAGGAACTCTGGTCAAAATATAAATATTAAAAAAAATATATAAATGCGATTTATATATTTTCATTCATTCATGACCTCATGATGTTGGAAGGTCAGCAGGCTAATACGGTTGGTTTGAATGTCAGTTTGTAGGTCAGCTAGGCTAACTAGCTATCCTAGTATGACTAGATTGTATTTCTCCAGTTAGCAGTAGAGCACAAGACTTCATAATATTAACTAGCTCCTCTCTTACTACTTGTCTTTTTCACTGGGCTTCACTCTAATGTTACATAACCAGAAAAACTGTGGTTCTTTGGCTCCGCCCACTTAGGTTTAACTTAAGCAATCACATTATTTCTGCCTCTAAGAAATGTTTGTAGAACTAAAACTCCAACGTAGCCTCGATGCAGAAGCTGTTCATACTGTAATGTGGTTGTTCCATCAACTGAGCCTGTCGTTATTGGGACTGGATCCTCTGCCAGGCGCTCGCAACGAGACAGAGAAGCTGCTGCTCAACAGCCTCCACGCCCACAGTCTGCCGTGTTACCATCACATCCTCGGGAGCCTGATACCACTCTTCAGCAGCTCATCCCTAGAGGTGGCAACACGCATGTACCTGAGACCAGGTGTGTGTGTGTTTTCGCTTGATGCAGTGATGAGTGATGCATGGAGGTAGAGCATTAGTACTGCGGGGTATGATTTATCGTTTAGAAAATATTACTTTTCTATAGCCAATTACTTCCTCCCCCTACTCTCTCTTTCTGTCTTTGTCTCCCCCTTCAGGGTTTCATGTGAAGCTGTCGTTCGTCGAGGACTCCCTGGCCAGGTACATCTCAGAAAAAACCTTTATAACGTTCTGTTAGTGTTGTTACAATTCCATCATTTTGACTTGAGTATCAATGACAACACGAATACTACTATGATCCCACGGCAAAACTATCCAGCAGTGAGTGAACCAGTTGTTTCCACATTGACCTGGCTAGCTTTGTAGCAGCGTTTTCACCGGGGGGTTCATATCGGTCTCATATTGGCTCTGGAAGTGAAATAGTTTGGCTCCTTGAACCAGTTGGTCAACCAGTTTAGGGGGACTGGGATCCAGTTCGGATTGATGCTCTGTCTCCTCCAGTCCTCCTCCTTCTTTTAACGATTCCAATGTACACATTAGTGCCCCCTGGAGGCAACAATGAAAGTTCAGCTTGCAGAACACATTTGGTGAAAGTATTGAATGAATAAAATATTGAATAAAAATGTTCACAATGGTATTGAAGTAGTCTTGAAATTACAGTTGTCATGGCAACACTAATCTCCATAAGAATCAAATCAAATTTGCTAGTTCAATATTAAGCAATGTTTACCTGCTATTCTACTGGCCTGAACTGACGAGATGTTACGGTTATCATGTTGCAAACCGGCAAACTGTTGTCAGGCTGTTATGATGCTGTTCGTTATAACCCATCATACTGCTGTCTCTGGATCATTTGGTTTGTTCCACAACCTTTATATTGTATATTGTCTCACGTAGTTGTATATTCAGCAATTTCCAGTATCATCAGCTGACTTATCTGATGAGGCAGACACACAACATATAGAGTCAAATTGCTGTCAGTATTGGGTGTAATCCGGGCATGATCACAGCAATAGTACTACCTATCATATTAATGGTAATAACAAAGTAAAAGTAAAAGCTTTCTCAATGCATCTCATCAATTGTAAAGTAATTGTTACTTTTGTTCAGTTTCTAAACAATCTGAGTACCTTGGTACTGTAGAAGTACATGGTTGTGATAGATTTTGTTTCCTTCAGGTACCGGTCAAAGCCCACCCCCCTGGTCTCTGTGGAGGAAGTCAACCAATGGGTGGAGAACGCCACCAACAGCCACATCGCCAACTTCCTGGAAAGTATTCCAAATGACGTGGTGCTTATGCTCATCAACGCCGTGTATTTCAAAGGTAATTTCATTGGTAGAGACCAGTTGATGTTGTTGCGGCTCCTACCGGTCGCCGATAGAGATGCTGATAGTCCTTAATGCCACTTTAAGAGTAAAGTACCAAAGATTTCCTCTTGTTCACCCCGCGTCTCTCAGGTGAATGGCAGACCCGGTTTGACCCCCAGGTGACCTCTAAGGGAGTCTTCTACCTGGACAACCAGAACTCTGTGTCGGTGGACATGATGAAGTCTTCCCATTACCCTCTCCGCCTGCTCGACGACCCAGAGCTGGAGGCACAGGTAACACCAGCATTCAACTACAGCAATAATACCTGAGGGGCCGTCCTGTACTGTGGATGCAACAGGGATGCAATAGGTACATGGCCAGAGTAGCTATGGGTACGACGGTGATGCAGTAAATACCATCACATCCATAATTACAATAAAGAACGTCCTCATGGCTTTTATACACCAATAATAATAATGTTGGAGCTATTTTTTCTAATCTTTATTTGCCCATATGTTTAACTTGACACTCATTTTACTTCGGAATTAATTGAATATGTGATGTGAATGCTCTTATTTTGAAAACCCCTACCTGCTACTCACCTGTAGCCAAATGGGTAATTAATGTGACGTTGCAAGAGACTCAGACTTTCATTAACCCACTCACTAACACACAGACGTTAGGTTTATGATCTCGCCCTTCCAGCCTATCTGGAGTGTTTGGGGCTCAAGAAAGTAAGTAAGTAAGAAAGAAAGACAGACAGACTTTCCTTTTTGTCTCGTCCAGGTTGCCAGTTTTCCCTTCAAGGGCAACACCAGCTTCCTGATTGTCATCCCGCTACCAGGAAGAGGAAACGTGTCATCAGTGCTTCCCAAGCTGAATATCTCTGACCTTTACAGGCGGCTGCCTCAGGAGAGAACAATGCAGGTCAACCTACCCAAGATTAAACTACAGTACCGCCAGGAGCTCCAGGAGACGCTCAGCAGCATGGGTGAGAACATTAACTCCACCGAGCTAGGAGGGACTTCTAGAAGTAGCGTTCCTCAAATCCACTGATAGAAAGCTTGGTGGGGGCGTATTGTTGGTGCCATGTTATTCTAAAACCTTCAACAGGGACGTCGATTAACTAAAGACAGGTTCTGGAAAAGTCCACCAAAACATCCAAAACTGCTCATATCAACTAAATTTCTGGGGACAAGGGGAGCAATGATGATGACTGACTAGATGTTGCGATTGGGTCAATGAGACAGAAATAACCAAACGATCAGCTTGAGGGTAGTGAATGCTTTAGATATAAACTCCAAATAACCATTTTGTTTGATCTTTTCTCACCATTAATTTGTTAAAAACTACAAGATTAAATTTCTACGATAAGGTATGGCAAGTATTCAATCTTTGCTCTCCATTAAAGCTGTACTAGGTTACATTTTGGCAGCCCCAAGTGGCAGTAGGAGATAACTGTTACATTTTTGAAAGTTTGAAGGACTTCACTACCCATAAATCATGTAACATGACATCAGTAAACGAAATGTTCTTCTCAGTGTGGTGGGTGGAGGTGAAGAGGTTCAGCAGCTTTCTCTGTCTAGGAGACACTTTTTCACTCTTCAGTCTGGATTGGTCGCTTTCTGTGTCCAAACCGACACCAGGATTGAATTTGGACCAATAGGGTAAATCTACGGTCTCAGTTAGTGGGGATGGGACGCTCTGCTCTGTTGCAGCATCACTTCCTGGTTCAGACTGAGAAGACGACTGGAGTTTTACATAAAACATGCCTAGTCCAGCTTTAAAATTTTTAAACTAAAAGATCAAACAAGGTACGGTGAAGGTGACACCTTGCCATACCCAGTATTCTCTCCCTCCACGTCCTGTCTGTAATGTCTGTCTCCATCCGGTCTTCTCTTCCTCTCTTTTCTCTCAGGTCTGGGCTCTCTGTTTTCGGGTCCAGACCTCTCAGGGATTTCTGATCAGCCTCTGAAGGTGTCCGCGGTCCGACACGCCAGCACCATTGAACTGAGCGAGGAAGGTGCTGAGGCGTCTGCCGCCACCGTTATAACCGTCATGCGCTCCGTCTCCCAGTTCTCCGTCAACTCCCCCTTCCTCTTCGCCCTTGTCGATGACGCCTCCCTGGCTCCCCTGTTCCTGGGCGTGGTCACAAACCCCGCCCCCGACGATGCCCCAATGCCTAACGACGATCCCCGTGGCAACAGCACCCAGGACGAGCAACCTGTTAAGGACAATGATGAGAAAACAGATGTAAATAATGAACAGAGCGACGATGCATTTAGCAACATGGAGCCGATGGTGGAAAGCACAACGCAGCTGAGTGGCGCCCCCGTCGGTGAGAAGGAGCAACAGCGGTCCGTAAATGAACTCGGGGGGAGCAGTGAGACGAAGAAACAGCAGGGAGGCGACGCCTTATAGTGCATCATAACCACATTATAAAGAAAATATGAGTGCATTATAATCATTGTCATCAGAATATGATACTATGCAATAGTCTATATGTGAATAACTCTATAACTGATAGTCTCACAACACAGTTTTACCAAATTCAACTATCTGTTTTGCTCATAATGCATTTCAAGTTTCTCTCTATAGGCCATTATACTCACTGATACGTTTCTGTGTTTTCCAGTACAGCCTAGGTAAATGTAAAACCTTTCCCAAGAAAAGCCAATGAGACTGTTTTGTAAAAACATTTTCTTTCCAACAGCTGTGCATTATGTTAAATGTCTTGTGTTTTCCCTGAATTTTTATCCAAGGTGTGAAGATTGTAATTTCATATGTAGTCAGACTGAGTAACATGATGATGCGTGAAGTATTTGTGTGTAGTGGAAAAAAGTATATTATTTTGGAATTAACCTTAAATGCTGATTCATTTGGACAAAATGCTTTTTACAAAAATAAAATCCCTACTTGCTTTGTACCCTTAATTCATCCTGGGCTGCTTCTATCTTATTTAACCGTCTAATTTGTTACAATAAAAAAGTAAAATAAAATTTTTAAAAACCCAGTGTGGTTCTTAAAAAAGGTTCTTTTAATTCTGCTGCTTTGGACCATTTCATGGATCCTTAATTGGTTCATAAAGGTCCTCCATGGAACCATAGCGTCCCCTAGGGGTCATTGAGGGGGCTCCAGGGGGTCCCCAGCAAAATGAGGAATTGTTTAATGTCACTGTAATTGAATTCACTAGAAATGATCCCAGGTATAAAAAAACGAGAATGTACAAGAATGTAATTGTAGGTTTCAGTTCTATAATACTAAACAACTCAAATCCCTGGGACTGAATCCGAAGAACCTTTCCAGCACCATAAAGGGTTCAAGCAGACCACTTTTATCAAGAGTGCAGAAGGGAGGTTCTCTGCGTTTGGCCGCTTTGCTTTAGTCAACATGGGTTCTGCCTTACTTGCGCGTCCCCGGCGCTTTTGGCAACACGACGCGCGTCTCCGTCAGCGCGCACAAGCTGAGCGCGTCAGAGGGGGCGGCTGATCCGTATCAGTCAGAGCTGCTGTCTGAGCGACGTGGACCGTCGGGAGGAGAGGTGAGTGGCTTTACGTCCTCATTTAGACGTTTCTTCTGATAACGCATCGGGACAGTTGGCGCAACTTGCGACCGAAAAAAGGAAAGTGCGTTGTAATTTAATGAATGATGTTTGTTGTTGAGTTGAAGAGATCAGACATGAAACCTGGAGTAATAATGTGATGCTCCTCCAGGGGCTCAGGACTGAGGTTAGTCAGAATATTTCAGAATAAGCCCCATGGCTCTGAGAAGTAAAGGATTTAACCATAAAGTTTTCTATCTGTAGACATGCTGAGTGTATTTCCAGTCTTTTCTCAACAGACCAACCCACTTTTCCATCCCAGCCCACCTCCACTGTGCCAACCAACACGCCATCCAGCCTAACCTTTTCCACTGGCTGAACAGCTTATGTAATTGTTCCCATTTGTTAGTAGGTCAACATAATGGTTTTGGGTTTTGGGGATCAAAGTTCTTCTGATACTGATGTGCTGGTTCTGATCTTTTAACCTGTGTTGCTTTATTCCCTCTGCATGGAACTGAAGAGGAGTTTAACACCCAGAATAATTTGATCTTGATCCAGACTTTATGAAACACTGATCTGGTGATCTTGACTTGCAGCCAATTCAAATGCATACCAGAGTGGAGCTATCAGGCCTGTGGGGCATGTTGCTGCAGGACACCCAGCTCTTTCATGGTGCATCAGTAGGTAGCAATCTGCTGTATGAAGCTAACTCTAACCCTCCTTCTGAATTTGAAAGTGACTCTAACTGTCTACGTGACGGTGGTGAGACCTGGAGTGAAGACACTGATCTTACAGAATGAAAACCAGACAGACAGAATCCACCTGGGACCAGGGGATTATTTCTAATTACAACATGAATCCTACCTGATTCAAGGTAGACTCCCTTCTGCAAGGTGCCACAGTGTCATCATGACATCCATATTGAACAATTTCCATGTTTAATATGACAAAGTACAATAGAATCATCTGTACTAATATTGACTGGTGAATTCTAGTTCTAGGGAATGAAACCCTTCATATAACAGCAGAATAATACAATCACAGATCTTTTCCTCAGTTATCCAGCTAACTAGGTAGTAGAAGTAGATCCAAATCCAGATCCTCTGTTGAAGGAGGACCATCATTTGTGGTGTGGAGTGTTAGTTGTGTGTTATAGGTTTGCTGCTGGAGAAAAGACAGGACCCAAGGAGGACAGACGGTTTGGCTGCCAAACCACTCAGGCTGGATCCATCATGTTAGTGGAATTTTCCTCTGGACCTGAACAGTCCTGGGAGTTCAGATGGAGGTTCAGATGGAGGTTCAGATGGAGGTTCAGATGGAGGTTCAGTCGTGTTTCTTTTTACATTTTCAAGCTTTTTTCCTCTGGTTGTTTTACGTCTAAACTGGACGAAAGGTGTTTTTTAATGTTTCCGTCCTTTAATGTTTAGTTTCTTGTTTTGAACTCATTTTATTTTGCAGTTAATTTTCTTTTAACCGACTTTTTCTTGATCATCTCTATTTTAGTATTCTTATCTTTTCGCTCCTTGTAAACTTCAGTGTTGTAGAAATAAAGTTTATTACTATCAGTTTATTACTTTGAATCAAAATCAGTGTGAACTCAATCCTACAACCTCAGCATAGCCTCATAGATGGTTGAAAGAAAATATCAGGGGCAGTCATCTTCCATACCAAGTAACTTTAGATGTTGTAAGATATGCTTCAGACTTTTGGAGGGCAATTTAAAAAACACAATTTGAGTAAAGACTTTTTTCAGTGCAGAAGGGAAGCCTTGGAAGTTTTGGACGACAACTGTTGAAATCTGAGTCTCTGGGTTTCCCATGAGGAATGAAGGGGGGAGGGGGAGGAAGGTCTGAGGGTGGTGTGTGTGGTTCAAATGATGGATGCTTTTCTTTCTGTCAGCCAGGAGAAACTCAACGAAAACCAGATGTCTCTGAAGGAACAAATGAAAGTGTGTGTGTGTGTTGGGCGGCGGTTAGAAGAAAGAAAGTGAGTCAATGTGTATTTGTCCATATCCCTGCCTTTAAGGAGGGTTGAGCGGAAAGAGAGAGAGAGAGAAATTGACATTTCGGTTTTATCCCATCTGCTGCTGCTGTCGGCATTTTATTGCTGATTGCTTTGTAAGTTTTATTCCAAAATTATCAGCAACCATTTGAAAGTAGAACAATTAATGGTATTTTTTTCTAGTTATTTACTTACTTAATTATTTACTTACTTACTTATTTACTTACTTACTTATTTACTTATCTACTATTGTATTACCTTTTTACTTATTTTACTTATTTTTATTGTGTAAAGTTGAGTTGACCCGGAGGACAAGAATTTCACTGCTGGTAATGTTGTACGTTGTTATCTGGTACGTGACAATAAACTTGAAAACTTGAAAAAAAAAAAAAACCTTCCCTCCTGACACACCATAAAACCCTCTCAGCCCTTCTCTCTATAGTTAGTTGCCGAAACTATCTCACCCACGAACAAAGGAGGACAACTCCTGCGACAGGCGGACGGGCAGAAACTCAGGCGGCAAGACATCAAGAAACATCAAGAAACATCCAGAAACTCAACCGTCCTGCAGCCTGTCCTGCAGCCTGTCCTGTAACTAAGTTTGAACCTGGCTCCAAGCTCTTCTCCAAGCGCAACTACCAGATCAGCTCTACGGTGAATATCGACAAGGCGCCCATTCAAATTCACTCAACCTGATCCAGAAGACTCCCGCAACCAAGTCAGAAGCCAGCCGCTACTCTACTCTGCTTCCTGAACGACGTGAGTCAAAACATTGGCTTATCCCTCTCTCTCAACTGAGGTGAACTGCTGCCACGACGACTCCGGCGAACAGGCCCAGGACCGCACTCCACCACGGCCCTCCTGACATCGACTGGTCCAGACCAACGCGTGCGTGTGTTTACCTGTCCACTGCGACTGCACAACGGTTACCATGGAGACGA
>CABFOQ010024990.1:0-10925 GCA_900660455.1 Gephyroberyx darwinii
AACTTAACTAATTATTGCAACCACACACACACTATGCTTGATTTGCTGTGGCTATTCTGAAAAACTGCACAGAGAATTGGGACATTTCTCTGTGTTTGGCAGGATTGCATAAATTCAAAACCAGAGGGGGAAATTATGAGGTTTCAACAACAACAATTTGCCTGAAATATGTTCATCTAACTCTCTATCTTCTTTGATGAGCCAACTGAAAACTCAATTTGATAGACTTGCATTCAATTAATATCTTGTTTTATGTCATGATTATGATTATGAATTTGTTTATATGTTTGTTTTGCTGCACCTTGTTTACTATAACACTATGATTAGTCTAGTTATCGTGGTGAAATTGTGGTAAAAATGAAGTCCTGGTAATTTTATTCAAAGATTTTAGACTGCAGTTAATATGTGGAACATGATCAAAGTTGCAAACCTTGTTTTCAAGGAATACCAATTTTGGAAAAGAAAATCCCAATTTAGACCATGATTGGTTGATAAATGTCGGCTCAGAATGTGACTCGGGGGTGATGAGTGTACCTGAGGTGAGGGGCACGTCGGTGAGGTCGTATACCTCCTCAACCAAGTTTTTATCCTTCTTCTTCTTCTTCTCCTCCACCGGGCGAAGGAGGGAGAGCTCCTCGGGGTGACGGATGTCTGTGGAGGGAGAGGGAGTGGGGTGGAGGCTGAGAGATGAATGAAGTGACGGATGAACAGAATGACACAACATCACTCCCAGTTGAGTTCAGTCTAAGACATGACTCAAAAACCCACACCTCAAGGTGTCAGAGCAGCATACCTACTCTATCACCCGCGGGACTTGCAGTACTGATTAACAATCTGATCTAAAACTGAAAAGAATAACATGTATTTATATATTTGATGGGTCTCGGCGAGCATTTGAAATTACGAAAGACTCTGTGGCGCAACGGTAGCGCGTCTGACTCCAGATCAGAAGGTTGCGTGTTCAAATCACGTCAGGGTCAGTATTTATTCCCCCTTGCGGGGTATTATTATTGGTAAAACGTCATGTCCATGTATCCTCATCCTCACTGAAAATTCTCTGCTCGCGTGCACCTTTACAACACTGGCGTGAGGCTCCGCGAGCTACTGCAGGGAGCACGCGACTGTTGATGTGCGACAAAGTAATGTCAGCCTTTGGCAGCACGAGCTGTCTGGAGACATTTGATGCAGCTAAAAGCTAACTGTAAATTACCGTTATCTGTTAGGGAGAAAGGTGAGATGGAACTTCAGGAGCTTGAATTTTAATTTAACATTTTGGGTGAACTATTCCTTTAATTAATGGACTGTAGGTGAAACTTCATAGCTGTGATCCTTGTATATGTTTGTATGGGTGACATTCTATCAACATGCTATTCAGTAATTCTTAATGGATAGACTGTATGACCTGAGCTTACCTGTGCTAAAAATGCATACACTCACAGCTATTTGTGTCTGTGACCACATCATATGCTTTATTTCAACCAACCCCATGAGTGTCAGAACTTATTATATTGAGTATTAGAAATGAATCCTACTTAACTGATTCTTGTTTACCACACTGATTTAATTAAAAAAGAGCCTGACAAGAGGAAGCTCTTATTGTATAAACTGATAGCCATGGGGTTTATGAAATATCTCAAAAACAATCAATGAATAATCAATAAATATTGGTAAGGCCTCTTCTCTTCCTTTTATATATTAATGACATGAGGTCAGCCTGCAACAAGTTCTTATCTGCTAACTACTGGTTTCACATGAACACAACACTACAGTGGAAAGCATACTCCACACAGAAATGGAAAACATCAGCCAATGGTCATCAGACAACCAAACCTTATGTCATTTATATTGGCTGCACACTAAACAGCAATTTATCCTGTGAAACCATGGAACAAATAATGTCAAAACCCTGGCTGTGGCCCTGGTCTAGTCTCACGCACGTCTTAAAATACAATTACAGCATTGCGACATGATGAAAACACAGATTTCAGACCTCCCAGAACAAACTCTTCAGAGTTGCATACTTAAACTACTACTTCAGGCTCACTTGGAAGCTGCTGGGCATGTTAAAGATCTTGCATGGTGTTAGACACAGTTACCATCCTAACTTTAGTTACCATCCTAAAGTTACAACAAGCTGTAAGAGCAGTGCACGGATCATTTACTGTTCACCGCTGTCTGGTTATCTCAGTGAATATTTGAATATGTTTCCGGGAGTCTCATCATCACAGAACGAGAGCCAGTGAGACAGATGTTAGTATGTACAGATTCAGGACCTCTGCAGGGAAACATACTCTGCTACTGCCTGAAATAGTCTTCCTGTTACTGAAATAAAAACTTGGACACATGCATATGTTTTAGTTTTTACAAGATATGCAGCCTCAGCACTCACTCACAAGTGCTTTTACTTCCTTGTATTCATTTCTTGCGTTATAGTTTTGGATAAGTAAGTCTTTTTGTGTTTTTATCCTCTAGTTTATTCTGTTTGTCTGTGCTTGTACTTGTATGAACAACTTGCTGTATTTTAACTTTGATAAAAAAAAATCAGAGCTAATCTAACTCTTCTCTGTAGTTCGTGTAAACTGCTTTCCTACTGGCATATTTCATTACTTCCCACTGCCTGCTGCTTTCGTCTACTGTCACCTCGTTGGGGAATTCTGGTGGCGAATTGAGACCAAGAACTGCCAAAATTAGACTATATGAAAGCACGGAGCAGATGGCGACAATCTTGTTTTTGGTTTTGTGGCATTAGTATGTGTCATCACAGCTAATTAGACAGGAATATATTGATGAGACAATTTTACACATCTTTAAGCATAATTAGGTTGTGAATAATGCTGCTACTAAATACAGTTAGCAAGAAGGCTGAGAGCAATGGGTAAGAAGACAGTTGGATAATGATGCAGTGGAGCTAAATCCACCTAAACTCAGTTTACTCACCTTTTTAATTGTGGAATAGAGTTTACCCAGCCTACATGGCTGGATTTGGAAAGAAAGAAAAAAGAAAGAAAGAAAGAAAGAAAGAAAGAAAGAAAGAAAGACTTACTGAGGATCGTGCAGATGCCCTGCACGGTGTGAAACACGGGGCTGGAGAAGCTGGCGTGGAGCCTCAGGGTCATGCCGTTGGGCAGGCCCAGCCTCAGGGGCTTGTGCTGGCGCATGAAGAGCAGCCGAGCGTCGGCGTGGATGCCACACTTTTCCAGAGTCCAGGCCGTCCGCAGCAGCCACTGCTGCTTCTGATCCCACCACAACGCATGGTCCGACCAGTCATTCTTTAACTCTGTAAAAGACAGGAAACCAGGAGGGATCAGGCACAAAACGGCTTGTGACAGTTGCATCAAACACCCAAAGTGTTGTGTGTACTGTGTATAATAAATACACAGTAAAATACATACAGCAACAGCATCACCTAATGAGGGCAAGTCAAACTAGTTTGGGTTACATTAACTCTCACTCTCTGAGATCTGTCATTTAAAAAGTCTGTTAGCAAGGCCAAATGTGTTGGAGTATGTATGCTGCTGGGAAAAAGTGTGTGTACGTGTGTGTCTGAATAACATTGTGAACCATCATAATTTTGCGGAGCAATAGAGACAGATAAAAAGTGACCCACGTGTCTTCTCCACCAGTTTGAGGATGACCCCTCCTATGTGGAGGTCAGAGGTCACACTGAGGGTGAGGGGCGGGGCATCTGGGCCCAGGTCCTCCACTGTGACTGACACATCCCACACCGCCATACTGGAAGAGAGAGGAAGAGGGACAGGCAAAGAGAGAGAGAGAGAGAGAGAGATCCAGGGAGAGCAATGGAGAGAGAAGGAAAGAGAGAGGTTTGAGAGAGCAGGAGTCAGATATTGAAATGGAGAGAGACACAGAGGCACGAAATGAGACTGAGAGAGTGAAAGAATAAAGAGCTGACAGCTTTGACTTATCAACATCGTCATACTGATATGAAATGCTCTGGATCAAAATCTCTTCTACGCCTGACTGTGATAATCCATTACTAGTTTAAATACCTACTGTGAGAACTGTAATTAATCACTTCAGTCAGGTTATTCTGCAGTCTCCCCAACATTAATTCATCTGCCATCATCTTTATCAGAAGCCTGACATGAAATGTTCAAATGCATGATTATCCCGGATTCATTCCTTCGGGGCTGACTTTATGATTTTTGAGGACAAATATGACGAGGGATAAGCTGATGGAAAACTGCCTAAAAATGAAGAGTGAGCACATACGCACTTTAATAAATGGGTAACTTATTCAAATGCCATAAAAAAGATCTGAAATCCCTCCAAAAAGACAAAATCCCTTACAAGTTTGCAGAGATTATAATGGGCATCTGACAGCATTACATAGCTGGAAGAACATTTCAGCATGCTCCCACAGAAATATGAAAAAAGATGTCAAGATGGTTGTGACTGGGTAGGCTTGTCAGTCCATTCCATTAAATTAAATACTACTACTACTAGTACTACTGCTACTAATGCAACAGCTACTACTACTACTACTAATAATAATACATAAGAGTTTAGTTCAATACAGCATATGAGAGACAAACCGTAAAAGTTGAAAATGAGCCACTGGTACAATAGCACATGACACATGGACACACAATGATTGAATTAATTTATTCTGACAAGTCAGTTTTGACGAGGCCTTCCTATTTCTGACTTGAACAATCACCAGTGACACACACTTCCGCTTTCAGGCCTGCCAATGGTGAGATGTTCATCCATTCCATCCAGTCATCTACTGTGTGTGTGTGTGTGCTCATCTAAAAATGTGTGTACTTGCCAGTTTGAGGGGGATGACCACTTGCCCCATGTATTAGTAATTTCAGATCAAATATATTACAGTGACAACATATGACCTGCCTGCACTCCCAGTCACCTCTCTTCCAGAGGCCTAAACTCGCTCTTTCTCTGTCTGTTTCTCCCTCAGAAGACCGGGACTGTGAAATGTTTTTGAATATAAATGCTGATCTGTGACTACGCTACGTTGTAGTTACATTTGTAGCGTGATATGACCTGGCCCATGATGCGGCATGTGTACATTTAGTCTCAGAGGCTTTTGGCCTCTTCCTTCTGTAGTCCTATCTCTCTCTTTCCCTTTCCCACTCTCTGCCTCTCTCACACACACTCACACACACTTTGGTAGGCCTTACCGCCCAGTCTCCTCCGTCCAAGGTTTTGTGGAATAGAGCAGTTTTCGGGGACCCCCTGCACTTCTCTTAGTTCTCTGAAGCAATCTCCCAGGTTGTTTCTACGAAAAAGATGTACAGTACTTTCTTCTCTCAGACTGGGCGGGCTGTGGTCTGTCAGTGTGTCGGTAGTGCTTGTGTCAGTTCTCTCAAAAAAAGGCTGTTCCTCTTTTGTCAGTTTCCGCTAAGCGGAAGTGTGAGAGGGGCTCAGTGTTTGACTGACTGGTTCTGTGGTGCTTATTGGGTAATATGGGTGGTAGGGTGTGTATGTGTATGTTTGTCATAGGGCATGACTGGGAGACTGAAATATTAAAGGGACAATTCACGAACACACACAGAAACAACACACACACAGTCATCATTTTTTTTGTATTATAATATCAGGTAATGAGCACTTTTAGGTTTCCTCAGTTGCGACCTGTTGTAGGGAGGAGATGGATTCCAGTTTTAATGATATGAAGGACCCAAATTCTAGTTTTCTTCCAGGGAGATAATCTGGCTCTACAGACAGTACGAATAGAGAGTGAGGCTCATTTGGTTACATTAAAACAAAAATAAAAAGATCTCAAATATTCTGTTAGTCCACATAACTGGTCTCCTATTCACTGTCTATGGAGCAACTCCAGATTTTACACCCTTCCTTACACTCCTTCCAAGTTCAGAGATTGTAAATATAACTTGTTGTGCGTTCAAGGGCTTATATATAAACAACATGCACCCTGTAACAAAAGTAACATGAGGTGGCTGTTTTATAGAAATAAAGCAGCTTGGGGCTATTTTGTGCTGCAGTGGCAGAGGAGAAGAGGAGGAGAGGAGAAAACGCACGTTAGGCATCTAATTGATGCTTTGGTTAATTTATTAACCATAAATTGTTGCATATTATAATGACATCCAAGGTATCCGCCATTTCTCCTTCAAGACACACCCTCTTAACACCAGATCTATCTACAAGCCTCAGTGGCTGGTAAATCACAAATTAATGGCTGGAGTAACGGCTGGTGTAAATTTCCCATCCTGATATTACCACTTTGTTGTGTCGTTCATGTTCGCTCAAATCGTAATCACGGTATTTCCGATAGCACTTGAAGAAAGCATTGACGCTTCGTTATTGGCTATGGCGCAGTCACGTCATCAGAGTCGGGGTCATGCTGGATATCAAATTGAGAAAACAGCAGCGCAGACCGCACTGATGTACAACAACTCCTCGGAAACTACATTAAAACATTAAAGCAAGCCACATAACGCCATATCCATGTCTAATAACAATGTGTAATGTTTGTCGTTATGCGATAGAAAACCGACACCCCTCGTAAATGGTACATTCCTTGCGTCACTGCCCAAAACAAAAATGGCACATGCCTAGTAACTGTGTCCCGTCTAAAAACAACTGGGTGCGTTAATATCGAAAACGAAACCTAACCAGGGTGTGAATTATACTGGTCTCTGTCCCCGACCAGTGTGTTCCCTCGTCACGGGCATGGCATTTCAAATATCAGCTCTCTTTTCACACATTAGAGTCCTGCCGTCCACCGGTCCTCTGTCCCGTAGCCGCATCGACTTTCAGAGAGTCGGGGTCAGGTTCAAACACATTTTAAGTCCTGCCAACCTGCCAAAGCGACCGCTGCATGCCTCGGTCGGGGTGGGGAGGAATGTACCAACAAGCCTTCTCCCCGGCCATATTAAGTTTTCAACAACGACAGCAGCACTTTGGAAGTCGGGCCAGAGGGACGGGTCCTCACCCCGGACGAAGAGACAGTTGCTTCGCACAATCGCCCTAGGTGCACTCGGAGTGGTCGCAACCGCGGCGGTGTCTCTCCACACCGGGACGCTGGTAGCCATGGCCCAGAAAGTCAATCTAAACTCCGCTGAAGGAGACTGGAAGGAGACCAAGGGTGAGACTATTTAGCCCTAGGAGTTCCAGTGTCAGTTTGGTTTATGTTAACAGGAAATCCCCCTGCTCATGCCCACTACAGTGTGTTGTCAACAAAGGAAAGTAAATGACTATAACCTAACGTTACTAACACATTATTGAAGCCCCTGTCCTGTTGTTCAATTCACAGGGTAAATTACCTGTACCTCTGCTACAGTTCCCTCACGAAAACGAAATATTGTAAACCTATAATAACAGTTAGTTGGATACTATACAAATATCACAACACTGTGAGTTCCTATTGGAATATTAGGCCTGTAGGAGTATTGTACTGATACTACATGAGTTAAAAAATACCATAAAGTACTAAAAGGTTACTATAGATTCACTGTTGAGTACCACAGACACTAAGTCAATATAGAAGTATTTTAGATATAGATATAGATATTCCATCAGGTGCCTTTCCAGTCAGTCTCAAACACCAAATGTGCCATATTTCTCTATTTCTTAACTGAAGTGAATATTTAACAAAATACTTTTTGTACTGAATCAAGCTATTCTTTCTTTCTCCTCATCGTTCCTCTCAGACTTCCTGCTGTCTCTGTCTGTGGAGGAGAGGCGTCAGTACTACAGGACTACTGGCTATGAGCCACTGGAAAACATCCCAGTGTGGACTCCTCCTCCAGGTTAGACTCATCTCAGTCACACTTTCCCTCATATAGTGTTGGGTGGAGGTGGGGTGGGAAGTCCAGCAAGTTGGAATGCAAAGAAAACAGATCTTTGGCCAATACCCCACAGTATAATATCAGAGGACTTCCCCCGTACTAAAATCACATATCAAGATGTCAAGACTTCGGCCTTCTCCCACTGATAAAAGGATAGGAACTGTCACTAATGGAGATACATACATTTTCCAATCCTTTGTGCTATAATCCAGTGTGAGCATTCACACACCAGTCCAGATGTCAAAAGAATGATGGACATGGAATTTTAAGGGTATTAGAGTTGTTCATGGTATTAGGTAGTAAAGTGTGTGTGTGTATGTGTCTATGTCTCAGTATCAGACGGTCAGGAGCAGCCCCGCTACTCCTGGAATGAGAAGTTGGACGGAAAGATTTCCCTCTACAGTGGCGACATCACCAAGCTGGAGATAGGCGCCATTGTCAACGCAGGTGTGTGTGTGTGGGGTGGGGAGGTGGGGGGGCTTAAGATAAAATAATGTGAAACTTTATTGATCCCCATGTGGAAATTAAGTCATTGCAACTGCAAAAGTAATAGGATACAGCAGGGGAAAAGAAAATTAGAATCAAATCACAAAATATAAGCAATAAGCAATAAAACAATAAAAATAATAAGAAACAATCAAACAAAAAATGCGATAAAATATATTGCATATTTTATCGCCCAGCCCTGAGTCAGGGTGTGTGTGCATGTGTGTGTATAAATATAGCAATAACACCAGGGAGGGCCGTTTTTATTGTGATTATGGGTATGATGGTGATGCAGTAGGCACAGCCAAGCTTTTATATGGTTACCAATGCCCACGTATTGTCTGAAGTCTTCTTCAAAGTAGTGCACATAAATAAGAATAGAAAACAGTGGGAGACAAGAATGATTGCTAACTAGCTCCCTGGATGCCCAAGACTTGGCAGCGCAGCCGGTAAAGCATGGCTAGCCCTGTGTTGTGGGAATTCTCAGCACAGTCTGAACAGATCTGGCTAGTTTGCTTGGAAGGAGCTGCTCACTGTGTAACGGCTAGGCTTCGACCAAAATACCCATTTTGAGGGGTTGAAGCTGCTGGTAGCTGACATTTCACTATCATATTCAATGTATTTCAATTCTACCACTGTCGACACATATTCCAGGTTCCCCCGAGAATTGTATTGATGTGTGTAAAGCCTCTGAAACAACATTAAAATCTGACCATTGAAACCCAGGGTAGTAATCTGTGCAGAATCAAAATGTCTCATTCGATTCAATTCAGGTTAAGGGCTTTCCATAGACAACCAGTATAGCATTGATCAGTTAGATAATAATTATTGAACAGACTGCATTATATCTGTCATATTGGAGGTGGTCGTCATTTACTGGCCAATATCAGATTTTTAATAAAAGGACAATATTGCCAAAGTGCCATATTGGTCTAACCCTAATAATGATTCCATAGAGTCGGTCTGAACTTTGATCACAGTGATTGATCTTGTGACACACAGTCACTGTTCAGACAGCTCAACTGAGTCTAATCAAATAGTTATGAATAATAGAAGAGTTATACTTGCTCGCATTAAATGGCGCTCTCATCAATAATTGTTTCCCAACATGCAGCAGTAGCTGTAGTTCAGTGGTCCTCAAATCCGGGCCTCGGGGTCCAGAGTACTGCTGGTTTTCTATTCTGCCAGGTAGTTTCCATTCTAGCGGTCTAATCAGGGATTGATTAAGACCTGGGATGCCAGGTCAATGTAATTAACTTCCTGGTAAGAGAGAAAACCAGCAGCGCTCGGGACCCCGAGGCCCGGCTTTGAGGAACTCTGCTGCAGTTGATCTGTTTTGAGTGCAGTGCTGCACTCCTATAGCTGACCGTTAGATGGCGCCAGAAGCCAGTTCATTCAGTCAAGTGCGTTTCCCACATGGCTATTTGGGCATTTGGGGAAATTTAATCGGTCACTTGGCACAGACTGCATCAGGGGAGAATAAGACAAGCCAGCATGTCGAAATGATGCTTGATGATGAGGCTTTAGCACCCAAATGATGGATTTTCATTGGCAGCTGACTGTCGGCAGGTGTAAGACGTGCCAGCACTGAGTGAATATGTTGATCATTGACTCTCATTTATAGGATTGGGGGTGTGTGTGCGCGCGCGTGCGTGTGTGTGTGTGCGCGTGTTACTGTGTGTGTATGATTGTTTCTGTGTAATTGTGTGTGTGAGTGTGTGTACATGGAAGTAAAATTGCATTGTGTGTGTCTTCGTGTGTACTGTGTGTGTGTGTGTGTGTATTGGTAATTTTGTGTAGGGATGTGTGTTTTACAAGGGCTTTAACAGAGTCCCACTATGCAAAGTGGCATCGAATTAACAAGAGGCAACAGCTAGTAAAGTGTCATTTAGCAGAGAGGACGAGGCAAGGTGAGGGAGGGAGACGGAAACGCCACCAGGAGGGAGACGGAGTCGACAAAGTGAATGAAAGAGAGCGAGAGAGAGGAGTGGAAGGAGTGGAAATGGGAAGAAAAGAGAGGCAGGGAGATGACACAAAGTATTAGCTGTCTAGTATTGAAATCATTGACTGCATTGCCATGGCAACAAGCAGGTACAGGGTACCCACGAGGGTTTTGGGTCCGGGCAACAAACTCATATCATCCTGTCTTTCTGACCGACTGACTGATTGGCTGGCCGGCTGACTGTCTCTGTGGTCATTTTGTTGACGAAGTGGCTGACCTTCTCGCTGGATGACTAACTGACTGACTAAGAGGCTTTGACTGATTTCAGTCACAGTTAAAGAGATACGCCGTCAAAATAAAAGAGAGCATTATAAAGCCGTCAAGGGAAAAGGGAACAATTAGAGGGAGATCATTTGTTACACTCATTCATAAAATTACCTTCCTGTGCTTCAATCGTCTTCTAGTGTGACTAGTAGATCTAACAGCGCAGCGACGGCATCGCGGCGCAGTCAGACCAGCGCCGCTAGACCGGTCCTGTGGTTTTTAACATGGAGGGAAGTGCTGTGGATTTTTCATGGCTGCTCTGAAAGGCCTTGAAGCACCATTTAGCCCCTAAGGCTGCAAGCATTCAATTGAAGCCAACTGTGGCCAATTATATGGTATGCTGGCAGACTGGTAGGCAGGTTGGGAGGGGGCTTCCAGGCCTG
>CABFOQ010024991.1:0-10878 GCA_900660455.1 Gephyroberyx darwinii
CCCATTAGGATTAGACCCGTCTGTGGCTGCGTCTGTGGGCTTGAACTCATTGACGATAAAGGCCGTTGCTCGATCACCGACACCGCAACCCTTCCTCGCAGCTGGAAGAGATTAAGCACAGGGGTGGAACGCATTTTACTCTCTCAGTGACAATGGCAAGGGTTGTCTGTGTGTTGTTTCTTGCTGAAAGGGGTCCTTTATCATCGGCTCAGCCAGAAACCCGCGGCCGCCGCCGACTCCATTTTCCATTTTTGTGCGGCTCAGCCTCAAACCCCTCTGGCTTCCGCTCTCCCACTGAAATCGTCCTGAGAATCCCAAACCGGCAACAGGCCTCCAGTGTCTCTCAAACGGCTTAAAAATACATTTAAAGCCGGAGAGTTTCTGGAGTGGAACGCCGAGGAAACGGTAATGCGAAAAAGGTGTAAATGTTTTACAAGAAATGGAACACGCTCTTAATAAGTTATAAATGCGGTGGTGGCGGTGGCGGTGATGTCATGCGCCGGGTTTGGGTACGTCTTGTTTAGGCGAGGGGTCGCTAGGAGACTGAAACACAACACGCTGCTGTGCGGGGGCCCGCAGCGAGAGGAGAGTAGTGGACTGCACCTCCTTCCTGTGTGGGAGTAATAAAGCGTCATTCCACCGCTCCGGTCCTTGATGGACCTCGATGGAGTCACTCTGCATGACATCATGGTGGCACGGTCCTAATGGGCACACAATGGGGCCATGTGTAGGGCCTCAGGAGAGCCGTTAACGCTCCCGGTAACGTCAATCAACCCTCAAATGGACGAGGGGAAGACTTTAGCCACGGCGGTCTCCAGGTAGCAATTAGAAGCATTTTGCTGTAAGAGTAACGGCACTTATGTTCTGACTCATGTTCACGTGAATGTCTTTACTTTGTTCGGGTTGTCAGAGTGCTGCAGTTACAGCTGAAGTGCATGTAGTTTGATAGTGTGGGGTCCCTCCCCCCCCTCCCTGCGGGTGGCATGTGAAGACCAGCCGTTATGGAGGCGACAGCTCCGAGGGATTGAAAGAACAACACTAGGTTTGAGTTTCAGGGAGCAGCCCCGGCTGCAATTGAAATGCCTTGGGGGGCACGCATTTATTTTAAACCCTCCGATCAGGCCTTGGGGGCTTTGATTGGTGGTGTGATCTTACAGCCGCTCAAGTCTGACATATGGACTGAGCCGTACCCTTGAAGCGTAATAACACTTATGACGAACGCTCATTTTTTCCTCTGCTAACACACCTGGTACAACTTGTAGCTTTGCACAGAAAGTTGGTGTCATTGTTCAAGTATCCTGTAAACAAAATACCTATTTCATGCAGACATATACTTATTGTACAGTCTAATAGTACTTTGAAATACTTTCTATGGTTTGGTGATTGAGCTCTATACAAGAAAGCTCAGTTTTTCTTTTATTTGAAGTACTTAACTCTTGACTGACACTCAAAGTGTGTGAATGAACTTCATCCATTTAGTACTCGGGTTGAAAGAGTGAAAGTAATATTTGGTCTGCTCACAGGCGAGCAGCAGCCGGGACCGTTTCATACAGCTTCTGATGAGGAAAACATGTCAGTTTGTGTTATCCATAAAGGGTTTGCACACTAACCCCAACCCACACACTGTTGACAATAAAATATGCACACAGAAAAACAATGTTTTTTACTACATAATGTGCATTACAAATGTGGTACAACAAAAATATGTGAAATGAAATGATGAAAATTATGTTTCAGTTCAGTCTAGAGACTACACACATCAGTTTGTAGCATAATTTTTTTTAAAAAGCCTTGAGCTGACAAGTTATCTTTGCTTCTGTTAACAGAAATGGTATCGTGATGAGCAGAAAGAACATACAGATAAGATGGGAAATATATGGGAAATATATAATATATATTTACACATATATATACATATTATATAAAAGACTGTAGATTTAATTACATTAATCACATACATGAGAATAAACAAACCATAATACTTGAGTACATGGGGAAACATAGCACGAGAGTGAGAATGGATTTCCTATAGGAGGGACAGGTAAGTGCCATCTCCTCCTTTAACTCTCGAGGGTCTTCAGACAGAGTATCCAACTGAATTCTGCCGTTAGCGGGGTTGATCATCCTCCTCTTCCTGTGTATTTTGGTTACAATGGAAATACTTATTGATTAATCACTGGGTTATTTACTAGTGGACGATTTAAAAACATTCGATCAATCACTGCATGATGCACTTACGAGTCCATTAATAGCTGGAGGACTTACTAGTGGAAATTGGGATAACCAGTCCCTTCCTCGCTGGATGGATTGGTGGACAATGGAAATACTAGTCGGTTAATCACTGGATGACTTGCTGGTGGACAATACTACTATATACTACTAATACTGGAAATACTAGTGGATTACTTGCGGGATGATGTACTGTTGGACAATGGAAATACTAATCGATTAACCACCAATTGATACACTGATTGACAATGGAAATATCAGCCAATGATGGAAATACTAGTTGATTAATCGCTGGGAGACATTTGAAATGAGAGTCAATTAATCAGTTTGGACACTAAAGATACTAGTTGATTAATGTGATGTACTAGTGGAGAAAGGAAAAACTAGTTGATAAATTCCTTAAGGACATATTCCTGGACAATGGAAATACTAGTCGATAAATTACTGGATTACTTACTAGTAATGGAAATACCGGGTGATTGATTGCTGGATGACTTACTGATGGACAATGGAAATACAAGTCGATTAATCGCTGGACAACGTGCTAGTGGACGATGGAAGTACTAGTCGATTAATCACAAGGTGGACGATGGAAGTACTAGTCGATTCATTCCTGGAGGACGTATCAATGGACAATGTCAATACTAGTTTATTAACTGCTGGATTGTGACGAATTAAATACCAATCAGTTAATTTCTGGCTGGCATCCTAGTGGACGATGGAAGTACTAGTTGATTGATCACTGGATGACTCAGTAGTGGACAATGGAAATGCCTCTCGTTTAATCACTGGGCGACACACTATTAGACAAGGGAATTACTTTTTGAAGAATCGCTGGAGGACATACCAATGGACAATGGACACACTAGTCGATTAATCACTGGAGGACTTGTTAGTGGACAATGGACACACAAGTGGATTTCTTGCCGGATGGTGTACTATTGGACAAAGGAAATAGTCGTTTAATCACCGGGTGACAAAGTATTCAACAATGGAGATGCCGGTCGAGTAATTGCTGGAGTAATTACTAATGGACGTTGGAAATAGCGGTTGATTAATCGCTGGATGACAGACTCATGCACGTACACATGCACACCCAGATAAATACACTTTCCTTAAATGGTGTTTCGAACATATGGACCAAAAAAACACCACAAAGTTATTTTAAGTCAAGAAGTGTTCATAACCATTTTCCCTGCACTCTAATTGGGTTAGATGGGTATTTGGTAAAGACAAGTTACATAGTATTTGGAAAAAATAGAGGGAGAAAGTATAATTTGCAGGAAAGTATCTTAATATCCAGAATACTTTTCTGTGCTTAACAGAAATCACCTGATTCTGCTGCAGTCAATGCCGCCCGTCTGGTATGGCAAGTAGGTTAGAACAAATAATAAGACTGCTTTGCAAATACTGTTGTACCCTGGTGTGACAGGCTGGGCCGATACTGTTTCACACAGGTTCAGATGAAGAAAACATGTTGTTTTTTGTTAGTTCACATTCATACGATCCTGAAGTTTGCGGGAAGAGAAAGAACGAAAAGAAAGAACAAAGTCACCAGATCGTATTTCCAAATGTTTTTTTGTTTTTTTTTCAGCTTTAACCCTAGAAATTCCACCACAGCCTCGGGGGGATAAAGTTAGTACCAAAACCAACTCGGTTCTCAGGAGACTTCTCATAAAATGAGTTCACTGGGTTTTTTATTTCATCCAAGGATTCGCTGCCGGTTGAAACTTGTGACTGTTTGTATTCTCTGCAAAAGAACACTTTACTATTGGTTTCCTTTTGTCATCAGCATTGTGTTCTTAACCTCCCATAAGAGACGCATTGTTGTGTACTGTAATTACTGAGCCCATGTTTAACTGTTAGCTGATCTATACCCCCCTTGTACATCTCTACCATTTTAATTCACTTTGTACTATGTGTTGTATACTGTGGATGGAGGCAATTTAATTCCACCACATAGCTCTCAATTATCCTTCTGACCCTGTGCATTTTCCTTGATAGTGCAAGACCCACGGGGCCCTAGGAATAGTCAGCTGTATTTCACTGAAGACCACTTTAGTGTTTCTTTCAAGATAAAAGCACAGGGATGTGTAGTAGTAACGAGGATATCTTGCTGCTTTGATTAGAAAATGAATTTCAGGCACCGTCTGCAAACATTTGGGGAAATACAAATAAGCAGCTGGCGTGAGTTCTGTTAACATTTCATTTTGTATTTGGGCTCGGCACGGATTTTCAGATTGTAGTGCCGTGTTATTTGCAATGGATCCATTTGTATTAGTTCATGATTAGGGAGGGCGGTACGTGCCTCAGGATCTAATTATAGGTTGTTTGATTTCTGTGCCACAGATTTGTCAGGGCCAAAGAAAGATCAAGCATGTGACTAATATGATAGTGTGTTATTGATTATCGGTTGTTATTATTGAATTGGTGATGATCGACGTATTGGCTTCACACAGTGTTGTGTCACACGGCAATATCTGTGTTTACATTGTGAGGTATGTGTGTATCGTGAGTATTTGTGTATATTGTTTATTTATTTATGTGCATCTATTGTGTCTCTGTGTGTATTATGTGTGTGTCATGCTTTTGTGTGTGTGTGTGGGGAGGTGCACAGGTGCCTGTGTGCATGAGGGTTGGTCAACAAAAGTGCTAAGTCCCTTCTGAGGGAATGGCAGAGCAGCGGGCTGCAGTGTAAATACACCGTGGAAGATTTATGGAGTGAGGAAGCGATTGAAGAGAGAAAGTGGAGGACGACTGGCGTGAGAAGAGAGTGACCGGGGTTGTGAAAGCTGCTCCGTCAGCGGCAGGCTGCACGCTGTCCACAGGAGGAGCACTGTTTCCTATAAAAACAGCCCTTATGCTCATGCACACACACACAACTAGAACACACACACTTATTCACACATGCACAAAAAACATAAACATAAACACCCACACGCAAAAACTAGAAATACACACACACGCATGCTGCAGACACACCCCTACATGCGCACACACACTCCCATGGATGCCAAAGACACTAACACGTACACACACAAAGGCAGTGCTGTGCTGAGCTGAGACAACAGCTGAAAGCTGCTGTGTGTTTTCCCACTCCGCCGCTGTAAGGCTCTCTGCCTTTCATGCCACTGATAGACTTAATATCCCCTTTTCAGTGTCACAAAAGTTTCTGTCAAAACACACACTAGCACTAGCAGAGTCATTTTATCCAGTGCGGCACAGCATGGTGTAAGTGCCGGCAATCTCCAAGCGGTGTAGAACGATGTCTGTTTACGTTCACTTCTGCCCATTGGGAGGTTTTAGAGCCGAGAGCCAATCCTCACATATTCTTTATTCCTCTTAGCTGGCAAAATAAGATCCAGACAGCTCCTTCTCGCTTGATTCTGTTTTGTGAGGATGATTTTGGGCATAGATGATTGAGGATTACCCCCTAAATGACATCGTGGATCCCCTGTGCAAAGTTTTATTTAAACCGGTAGTCCCACTGAGATTTTTTAAAAGTCTTTAAAAAGTCAGACATGGCCAAGAAAGCAGCATCACGGCAAACATAAATGTTGCAAACAAACAACATGAGTGCTTGAAAGGCAGTAGTCCAACAGCAGACCAGCCGGATCAAGGGGGGCAGAGGGGGGGGGCGTCTTGGCTAAACAAAGCAGAGACAGCTCCTTATTGATCCTGCCTGGAGAGCCTTCATAATCATTTTACTCTAAGACAGACCATCGCTTTCATTTGAAATCCTTCTCGGTGACTTCCAAGCAGAGGGAGTGGAGCGCACGGAAGCGTTCTGGTTTAAATCGTCTCAAATGTTACGGGATGGATAGCAAACACGACTCCTGTGACAAGAGTGAGTCATTTCAAGATTTCCGGCGATATAATAAGAGATCGGCCAAATGGGATGAGATCCTGATCAGGAAGGAAAATTCAGTCAGCACATGCAGTGTCACGGCTGCTAAGATCTGTCCGTCTTTCCTGCTTCCCTATCTCGAAGGTGACATTACACCTAGATGTTGTAGGCTTAATGGTGTGTTATCATGATGATGAAGGTAGGAGAAAGGGAGATGTTGCCTAGAGCTGAATGCATCAGTGTGTTGCACTGCGAGGTCCCAACAGGGTGGACATACCTAGCATTAGCTTACATGAGGCTCCCTGCATGCTAGCAGGGGCTGAGCTGGTGTACTGACCTCAAGCTGCGTGATGAACTAGTTTGTGCATGTGCGGCTGCATTCGTGTTAACGTGCATATGTGCACGAGTATACGTGTGAAAGCTTTGTTTGGGATCTCAACAGGTGTCCTTCAGACATGTAGCAGTGGAGTAATTGATCCCGAAAAGGGTGTCTTACCGTGAGCATGCCCCGAAGGCCGCAGATGAACAGGTCCATTAACACACCTCCCCGTGTGAAACCCAATCCCCGTCTCCGTCCATACGTGTCCAGATAAGAAGTCCCACATGGAAGAGTTAGAAGAAAGTTCTCGCTCATCCCTCTCACACTTTAGGAAACCGCCGAGATAAGCTAGCTTTTCGAGGGAAGTGATTGTCACGAGGTGTCAGAGGTGAGAGGTCACGTGGGGGTTATCATCAGGTTATCATCGCCCTGATTCCCTGTCCTCACCTCCACCGGTCCCCTGAGGGCCAAGCCGGTTAAGTGTTGCCCCCTGTCAGCAGGAGATTTGTGTCCAGTCCACTTCCACTTCCAGGGGTCTAGGAGATTACACCAGCTTTGGGCAACTGTAGTTTCTGAGTTTTAGCCTTGAAACAAATAGAAATTGAGCTGAAATCGTGGTTAAGGAAGGGATACAGGAAAATGGAGCGTTCCTTTCCTGGCTGAGGCACCTTTATATTAACATTTTGCCAAGGCATAATGGAAGGCTTTATGAAGGAATCCTGTAAGGGTGTCATGAAAGAATACTGTGAAGATAACTTTCTCTCTGTAAAAAAAAGGTGCCCTTGAACTGAAAAGTTCCACATGAGGGTTGAGCATTGGAGGAGTGGTGCGCCAGGATTTGATGTCTCCTTTTGAAGTGTCTTTATGAGCAAAGTCTCTGCTCTGACTCTCTGAAAAGAGCTAAGCCTGTCTTAAGCAGAGGCCTCCACTGTCTCCGCTGTTCTTTTCTCCTCCTCGATTCACTTGGGGAATTTTTTTTTGCACCACCACGGGTGTTGTCTTAGCATACTAATAGTTTACAGGACTTGCTGCTGTAAAAAAAATCAGGCTTTCTACCGAGATAACGAAGGAGTTAGACAACTATTTCCCAGTGCAGCCACATCTATACATCTGAACATGTTTTGTGGAAGTATCCATTCTCTGCCGGTACATGTTAAAAATGCCACAAGCCGGCGGAGACCGCCACTGTACTAGATGTACCAATCGAATTTCCTCCACTACATGACACATGACACCTGCAGTGTATGAAACACTGTTTTTCAGTTTCACATGCTCACGTTGTGTATTGTGCTGCAGGGAATCTTTCAAATCCTCCCTTTTGGGTAAAAGTTACATACAACAAGTTACATGCAAAAAAAAAGCCCCTCCATGTCAAGACGAGGCTGCTCGGGGATTGTCAAGGGGGTTCCCCTGAAGATACTGCTGCACACACAGCTGGCCTAGACATGCCTCCCCTGTGAAGGGTCACATGTATGTTTCAGGGGAGGGGGAATGTATTCTATTTCCAGAGCTAGTCCTGAGCCACTTTAATCCCCCCGCCTTGCCTCCACTGCCCCGGGCAGAAGAGAAAGAGGGAAAGGCCCCCCAGCCCACCCCACCGTGGGGAGCAATGTTGCTGAGATTGAGTTGCAGGTTGACTGAAAATAGATTGTGAGCGGAAGAGTCTTTTCTGTCAGACAGATACAGGGTTTGATAGTGACGATCTCAGCTGAGGAGACAGCTCCGTCAGTGCTGCGCTGCAGGATAAAAGACTAGACTCAGGCGTTTAACTGAGGTAAGACCTCATGCCGTGTGCATGTGTGTATAAACGTGGAAAGGTTTGGGTGTGTGCGTACGCCACTGAAGTTGTTTCCAGACAAACGAGGCAGATTTGTCTGTGTGTTTGGGTCTTCTTATTCCCGGTACGATGCTTCTGCGGTGCAAGGCAGCATCGTGAAACCATATGAAAGTTGACAATAACAAACATTGTTGTACTAGCATCCGTCTCTCATTCATTTCTATTGATTTAAATGGTGCAAATGATCATTCAACTGCTTAAATAACACCTAAGATCAAGACTACGCCTGGTTGTTTTTCTACTAGTATATTCTAAAAGTAGAACATTTCTTAAAATTTCCCAAGATTTTCTTTGTTGGTTGAAATAATTGTTGAAAAAAGTGAAATATAGGTAAGGAAAGATGACAAATCTTCAGAACAACATTCTACGTCGCCATGTCATACGATGGCATTTCCCTTGCTATTGATGACAAAAAAACACCATGAGGAAACCTTTGCAGAATAATAGCCTAAAAGTCATTTTTGTTGGATTTCTTTGGATGAAGCTTAAGCTTTTTGTGCATGTGTATGTTGTATTCACGTATTTGTGTATTTGTGTGAGGAAAGAAGAGTGAGGAGATCAGGCGAGTGTGACGGTGTGAAGTGAAGATTTTCACATGGCGGAGGGCTGAAATGAGAACCTAGAAACCAGGCTTGTATGTGTGTGTGTGTGCGTGCGTGCGTGTGTGTGTGCGTGCGTGCTGGGGTGAGTGTGAAGGTGTAAAGTGAACATTTTCACGTAGCGGAGGGCTGAAATGAAACGCTAGAAGCCACATTGACTAGGCTAGTGTATGTGTGTGTGCATATGTCTGTCTTTATGATCACACCCATGTGTTTATGTGTGTGTATATATAAATGCATTGTAAGTTTCTGTTTCTGCACGCTACATGTGTGAAGTAGTGACGTGTGCTGTCATTACAGAACTGGTCAGAACTGCGGGTAGCGTTCGAGTTGAAGAGGTGGGCACGTGGAACCGCATGTCAGGTTCCATATGTGCCGCCTGGCCTTGGCTTGTTTGGCTTATATATGTGCTTGAAAAAGGGCATGTTGTTTGCCTTTGTGTACACATCTCTAATGCTCATACAATACAGCTAATGCACTCTGGCAGGTCACTGTAAACACAGCTGAGGAGGACCATCATGTTGGTTTCATCACATGAACAACATGGTTTTTTCTGTCCTGTCCGATCCCCGCAGACACAAACGGCGTCTCTCTGCTGTATTTAGAAGCGAGAGGTGTTTGCACTATCAGACGTGTAACTTAATGAAAACATGTCTGGCTGTACGAGCCCGTGTTCTGCTCTGCCAGCTCTGTTTCTCTGCCTCAGTCTTCAGTGTGTGTGTGTGTGTGTGAGGGCGGGACGGAAGTGGGGGATCTCCACTGCTGAAAGCTTTTAAGAGCCATATCTACCTCCCTTCCTCCCTCAATGTCATTTTTTTTTTTTTGCATTAAAATTCTACCTAATGTCATTTTGACATCAGTCAAGTCAAGCACACTGCTGCTTTTCCGTTTCCATTTGAGGTGGTGCTAATGGTTTGCTAGCTTCAGCTCCATTCAGTACATTTAGCATTTTTACATTTTAAGATAATTCCCAGCCCGCCCGCTAACTTTGATCTCCGCTGGTAACAGCATGTAGCTAGTTATAATGATTAGTCCTCTCATGAAGAGAGGTCACATTCAGATGAATTTTATCAAAGCTGTATTTCAGCGTCGAGCTAGAGAGCAATTGAATAAGACTCAAGGCTCCGGTTGCACTCTTGCTAAAACAAACGCTCGTCTCTATTCCACTGTACTGTTAAATTTTGCATCGTGGTTATGCTGGCGTTGAACATTTTTGGAGCCGGGGGGGGGTGCTTGTCGAGAGCATGAATAAAAGAGTTCCTGGGGTGGAGTGGTGCAGGATCCTGCTGAGCCAGATTTAGATCTGAAACACAGGGAACAGGAGGGAGGAGAGGAACAGAGAGAGAAATGAAGGAGGAGAGAGAGAGAGAGAGAGACTGCTACTGGAGCTGCTGTCTGTCTGTATTCACTGTTAGAAGTCCTAATATCCTTTTCACATCCTGCATTTAGCGAATGGCTTACGACAGTCTGCATGACACAACTGCACACAGATTGAATCTCCCTCTACTCTCCTCCTTCCTTCCTTCCTTCCTAAGGCCCTTCTTCAATAGTTCATGTCATCAAATAACTACGCCGGACCAGCTAAGCTCTGTGACGGGGCCTGTGTAATGGGGTGTGTGATGTCGTTGCTCTGAGTTCAGGGGGCTGCGTTGTGACCTGTCGGCGTGTGTGTTTGTGTGTGTTGATGTTCCAGTTGAACTCTCCGATGAACTCGGTCAGCAGCACGGAGGACATTAAGCCCCCACTGGGCCTCAACGGGGTGATGAAGGTGCCCGCCCAGCCCTCAGGCACGCCCCTCTCGCTCACCAAACACATCTGTGCCATCTGTGGCGACCGCTCCTCAGGTGAGTGAACTCAAAACACACGCATGTAACGGTGATGGGACACATGTTGTATCAATGTAGCGCTCAAACCGTTGTGGAAACACGTCAAAAAGGCTGGGAAATATACTTAGAAAGCAATGCATAATAAATAAATAAATAAATATAAAAATATAAAATAAAAAAAATATTAAAAAAAATATATATATATATAAAATAATAATTAA
>CABFOQ010024992.1:0-10082 GCA_900660455.1 Gephyroberyx darwinii
GATGCAGCAGTGTGGCACAATGACAATTCAGATAATGTCAAGCTGTTTATCACACAAAAGTCACTCTAAATTGTGTTTCGAGAGTTGGTCTAAGCTTTCTGGCACTCATTCCATTGACCTATGTAGTAAACCCACCAATCTGGCGCCTTAAGCTACAATACAACTTTGTTTTATTATAAGTTAATGAGACAAAACAATCTTAGTTCCAAGAGGTAAAACTACATAAAATGTGTGGTCAGTGTACATGGAGTGACAGTTGCTATTCCCAAGACCAAGCAGTTTACATAGGAGTATAACAGGCTCCTACCTAGCAGATTCTGAAACAGGGGAGGACACAGACAACTTTTTCTCCTTCTTCCCAGAGCCTGCAGCTTTGGCTCCACTTTTATGTTTTGGGGACCCACTGGACTTCCTGGATGAGGGGGAACCCTTAGAGCTTGATCGCTCGGGGGAGGTCTGAGGGAGAGATGAGAAACCAGGTGGAAATTCAAATTCTAGTCCCTAGTATAGACTTCTATGGGTACAAAAAGTTGCCCTAGAGGTAAAGAGTCAGATCCCAAAAACCAGAAGGTAATTTGTTCAATCCCCAGCACCAACAGAAGTGGTTATGAACATACTGTGCATTGTTAATGCATTGTTGGTGCATTCTGAAAATCCTTGCAGCAATTTTAAAATCCTTCTGTTTTTTGACATCTCAGATGCAGAAGTCTAAGCAAGATTAGAAACTAGGTCATATATCCAACACAACTTAACATCTTAAGAATTACCTTTGACATGCTGGTTCGTGTTTTTGAGGGTGGTTCCTCTTTCTTGATGACAATCTCCTCTCTCTTGTCCAAGTTCTCCTGCTCCAACTTCATCAACTCACGCTGAATCTTCTGGCGCTTCATCTCCAGGGACAACTCGTAGTCGTAATCACCGATATCTGAATCTGAAAGCCATCCAACCAATACAGATGCTTAAAAACATGCATCTATATAAAACTATCAAGAAACCCACCAAGTCAAAAACACAAGTTACTTGTCCATTGCACCAAAAAGAAAGAGAAAACAAGCAACCGCACCTTCACGATTGGTTTCCCACTCTGTGGGCTCTTCTTCGCTGGCAGGGGTGCGTTCCTTTGTGATTTTTATATCCTCCTTCTCCCTGTGTCTGCCTCTGGAGGAGTCTCTCTGCTGAAGCGCACATACACATGCACGAATATACACATAGTTAAAATGAGAGCTACATGGAGTGTAGCCATGTGTGAGATGTAATAAACCGACAGGATTATGGGATGAGTTTCTTGTGCGGCTGTTTATGTATCCATGTTTATCCCCCACTGGTCACAATTGCAGTCAAAATCAGGTTCAGGTTCAGCAGGGGAACTAGGGCAGGGATGTACAGCTTTGCAGTTTTTAATTCTCATTTTGCTTCATGAACCGATTATTACTTTGAAATTATTTGTTTAAAAACAAATATTAGTTTCTTTGAGCTCACTAGAGAGTGGCTTCCAATAGCAGGTGATAACCTAATCTTTCCATAGCATTCAGGGAAACTGAAGGAGACAGTAAACTCACTCTAGCTGTGGGGGACGTGGGCTCGTCTAGGTCTCGTTTCAGGTTCTCTGAGTCAACATCCTGTCTCTTATTCTTCATCCTCTCCCGCAGATCTCCAGTGGGTCTCTCTGCTGACCTGCTCCGCAACACACACATACAAAATGAGTCAATAATATGAAGCTGTAGACCAATCTTTTGGTCAGGGATGTAATCAGGAACACAAAAAGCAGGAAAAAGGGGAAACTGGAATGACCTATTCGAATTGAATAGAAATTATCTGCCCAAAAAAAATCACATCCTTGAAACAAAAATCGTCTGATTCAATCAAGAGCAAGTCAAAAAACCCATCTTACCGACTAAAACTAAATCCTTTGCCTCGTGGCTGAGTTCCATGTGTGTAGCGACAAGTGTTGCCGTAACTGCAATTACCGGTCTTCAACCAATTTCTACAATGACTCTGAAAGACAAAACACATTAGCCTAATTAAGTGAAGAAATATCAGTTGAAATGATCATCAAATCATCAAAGCACCAGTGTGAGACGGATCAGGACATTGGATTCAGCATAAAACACAGAATAAATCTAATTTAAAAAATCTAAATCTAATAAAAGTATTAGTCCTGTTGAAGTGTCCTTGAATTCATTCCCTGAAGTCATGGTCACTGTCTAGAAATAGAACATTTGCTGGTCATTATTTCTATTTTAAAAAATGAATGCAGGGAAGTTCCAACTTTTTTTAAATAAATAATAATGTACCAATAGGTGTGGATGGCAAGTAATCATATCCTTAGATACCAGGAGCTGTGACCAGTGCCCCTGCAAGTATTTTCAAAGCCCAGGAAAAACTAATTTTCACTTGGCATTCGTGAAAATACTTCCCAACAACTGATTGTTCAATATGAGCCTCTTTGGACCCTCTTGTACCAGCAGACCTGAGCCATACATACGTCAACAGCATTACTCCCAGTGCTGGGGCCAAGCCTTTCAAACACGCTGGGCCGGCGAGAGGGGCCGGCGGGGTTGCTGCTGCTGGTAGTGGTGCTGTTGCTGTCAGATATGGTTTTAGAATTCTCCACTGTTACCTTCCGCCTGATCTTGGACATTCTGCAGGACTGGAAATGTAAGGAACAATATTTATTTCATTGTGTGATATCTGCATGAATACAAGTCTATACTTCACACAGGAAAACTAACACTTTTGTGGAATAGTAAACAAATCAATATCAATTATAGATGCAGTGTGTGGCCTAAATCATCTGGAGATGCTACAGACCCGATCTATGTTGTTGGTAAACATCGAGGCAGTTTAAGTTACTGTAGAAAGCTAAATTCAATAAGATGGCCCCAACAAATTATTAAAAGACAACATTTCTTAAACTGTGGGTAGGGCCATGTTCTGCTGGGTCCCTAGATAGCACTGAAATACTCGAGCTAAGGTAAAACTAAATTCATTCAGTTTAGCTGCAGGACTGAGGTTTTTAGCACGAGTTATGGCCAACGAGCTAACGTTACTCAAGCTACATTCTTGGGAGCGGGATTTTAGGGGCTGATTTGACTGCAGGTTTACTTTTCTTACAGGCAGCTGCGTGTCCAAAACAACAACATATGCAAAGGACTTGGCCTGATGCAATTGACCTGCACTGCAGTTGTTGGCCAACTTGTAACTAGCAGCTTGGCTAGCTAGTTCCTAAGTAGATAACTTTAATGCTAGTGCTGAGAAGCGGAAGTAGCTAACAATAATATAAAGGCTTACGCTCGACATATGTTTAGTGTGGTTAGTAGCCAATTAACTTGCAAACTGGCCTTGCATTTGATAACAGGGTGAAAAAACCCAAGCTAATGGAGGCTAATGCTAACGTTAACCAACGAGCTAACGGCTTCATGTTTTATCTGAGCGCGGGGCCTAGAAAACCCTTTCAATGGCATGCAAGCTACAAAAGCTGTAGATAAAAAGACGTCTCACCCAAAATATTAATTCGGTGTCGCATCTATGTTTGTCCAGTTAGGGGATTCACTACTTTTAGAAATAACAAGGCTTATTCTTTTATCTCAATAGCTGAAGCTTCCCTATGAGCCTTCATATTGGCAACGGGGGTGCGTGTGTAGTGATTGGTCATAGGCGACACCAGTCCAGCGTCGAGCTCAGCTAAATAAAAAAAAAACGTATTTCCGGTATAGATTTCAAAGTAAACCCCTAGAAGACAAGCCGGTCAGAAATTTTAAAAAGACTTCCGCTTCACAGCTTCACAGCTTCCAAAATAAAATCATTTTGATGAACAGCTCTAGTTGGGTGCTAGGCCAGGTTCATTGTTATGTTTCTCGCATCATGATTACAAAATGAACTACAAGTGCAAGAAAAAGACATTTATTCTGCACCTTCAATCAGATGAAGTATTTTTTTTTACAATTTTGTTGCAACAGTAATATGCAGATCATTTATATGCCATACACTTAACAGAATGCATAAGAAAAGGAACTACAGTAATTCTAATATAAAATTTAGAAATATACCATATCATAGATCACAAAATATTGAGTACCACAGACACACTATACATTGTTATAAGAATATTATAGTCATTTTTCTAAGTATAATGCACTTGTATTTAACAGTCTTTATGCACAAAAATAAAATGCAATTGCTCTTCAAATCTTGATCTTAAACATAGGACTAACTGCTTAAACTATTGATTCAGAAGAAATGAGAGGACTTGATATTTTACAGAGGAGCTTGTGTTTTCTCTATGACCCTAAGGGCAATGGTCTTGACAGCAATCAGAGCTTCATTGCAGGCCTTGGAAATGTGAGATGGTGGCAGGAGGAAGCCATAGCGACCACGGTCCTGGAGCTCAAAAGTGAAGGAGTATTTGATGCCAAGATTGTAGGCCCAATCATCAGAACCACCTGGAGCCAGGTCTGGAGAATAGAATAGAATAGAATAGAATAGAATTTATTTATTTATTTATTTATTGAAATTAACTGAATCAATCAAGGTAGCTTTGGCTTAGAGAATAAGGCTTACTCACATATCGTACTTGCTCCAGCACCATATTTGTAGGTACTTCTATAATATCTTCTGATTTTCTGAGCAGCTTCTTCGGCAATCGCAAGCTTTAAAAGATACATGATGTCATATTTCACAGTGCGGATAAACAAACAATTTATGATCACAAATTAAATGAATCAGTATTTATAACATTTCAATGTTGTACAAGGTGAAGTGGATTGAAAAGTTGTCTGTGTGCTGTGCTGCAACACAATAACTCTATAATTTATTACTTCAATAGAAATACAATTAAGTTTCAGTCTTTCAGTTTTATTTTTTACTATGACTTGACTCTTCTGATTGCATTACAACACAGATATAACTTCATTCACAATGAACTAGAAAACATGGAAACTGTGACACCCGGTAACAATTTTCTGGCGGAGATGAGAACATTTTTCAGGTTCAGAAATATTAGCACCATACTGCAAAATACAACTCACAATAATGTATTTCCAGGGTGTACACACTGATGACACCACTGACTAATTAGACTCTCGGTTTTCTAGTCTCCAGCTTCGGCTTCCTAAATATTGCTTGAACAGTTCTGTTTCTGGACTGAACTGCTCACCAGGTCATTGTGGTTCTCTGCTTCATCCAGGGTGTAGGAGTAGGGGAAGAGTAGCATCTGAGAGTAGGAGTGGATTGTAAGGTAGAGCTGAACAGAGTCCTTGTGACTGCGCAGGAAGTTGGCCACGGCCTCAGACTCCGGCTCTGACTGGGGGAACTGACCACAGTAGATCTCAGAGCAGGGATTGTCAGAGGACCCCTCGGCTAGATGGGACAGAATTCAATGGACTGTAAAGACCGGAACGCCTTACTGTCGTGTTTCATTCAAAGGATGACTTAAACAATGTCCTGTTAACTGTATGGGTTTTTCTGTCAGAGGATCTATACGATAGTTATACTTTGGAATAATCCTGCCTCACAGGAAATAGACTTTCAGGAAATGGCTGTGTATCAGATATGTAAGATGATGACTTACAGCACCATTTGGCATCAAAGTTTCTGTTGAGGTCAACTCCAACACAAACGCTGTCCTGGCTGTGGGAGCGATTCTTCCTCCACATCCGGTTCTGAGCGAAAAAATCAAATCATTTGGGGCGATTTGACAGGAACAATGTATCCACTTGAAATTAATCATTACAACAGCTCTACTACTACCTAAGATTACCAATATACAGACAAATTATATTTTGTGTATTCTTACTGTTGTCCATGTGTACATGTATCCATCAGGGTTCATAACAGGGAGGACATAGACATCCATGTTGTCCAATATGCGAGTAATGTCTTGATTTTGCTTGTAAAATGACAGGGACTGTGGGGGAAAGAGGCAGGAAACACTGATTTTGCTTCAAGGCCACTGTGAAATGTAACTAATAGATACAAAAATATCTCACGTTACTGTTAGGACATGACTTTTCCATACATGGATGCTAGAATGTATTAAATGTACTTACATATTGCACAAACCACAAGCAGAAAGCAGGGGAGATCCACTCTCTGGCATGGATCCCACAGTCCAGCCACATTGCTTTCTTATTCGGTGTGTCCCCTACAGACAACTGAGACAGACAGAGACAGAGAGATCAATTTCATACTGAGGTGAGTCTCAGACCTGTGACAATGTATGATCAAAAAGCATCACCTCTTCACAATGATTAGTTAACAGTGGATGTCAGTACCTTCAGGACATAAAGTGGTCGCTTCTCATATGAGGAGCCGATGAGAATGGCTTTGACCATGCCAGGGTGGTCCTGTATGGTCCTGTTGATCCAGTAATAGATCTACAGTGGAGACAGCATGTTCATGTTTATAGAGTTCGGTATCTATAGTCGACACATCCTGAGAGATGAATGCCAGTCTAGCATCAAGTTTTCACTGTGACTCATTCTGAAGAAGATTTTCAAATCAAGCCAATGATTCATCCAGAATCAGCCGTCCTACTGGGAGAAGCTTCATAAGATCACTGGGTGTTATTACATGTTATTTTCCACATTGGCTTGAATTGATTCTTTGAATTTTGCAAATAAAATATTTGAATTACATGTGTCTTTATTTCAGTTCTAGTTCCAACTTCAACTACTTCAACTACTGATACTTCAGCTATTTCAACTACTTGTCTTTGACTACATGGGTAGTTGAAGATGAAAAGCATACATCCTCCAGACTGTGATATCTCTCATAGTAAGACGAGGAGCTTCGTGGGTCTGTGGAGTCGTTCCTCGTCTGCATTTCAATCATCTCATTGGTGTTGGCCAGTAACACCCTAAAACAATCACACATGTTAAAATTGAAACAAGCACCTATGATGATTCTGAAATAGCAAAACATGATCCTTAGAGGGTAATACATGTGATAGTGCATGTTTCCAGACAACATACTCGTGTGTTATGGCGTGTTTCTGCAGCAAATCTCTGACTGTCTCTGTGCTGTTTGCAGGGACAAACAAGTGGACCTGAGTGTCTTCCTTAATGTAGTAGGGGGAAGCAGGCTGCCATAACACTGTCTGGGAGGACGATATTCAGAGGTGCCACAACGTTGGTTAATATATTTGAAAAGTAGGTTAAAGTTGATGATAGTTAGCCCACCATTAATTCATCAATAGAGTGAGATATGACAATAGTAAAACATAGTAGTATTAAATACCTACCTCATACTGGGTGGATGCATTCTTCAAGATGTCAACTTGTGCCTGTGTTTTCGGGGTGATTGACAGAACTTGGTCACTGAATAAAAAAGAAAACAAGGCAACCGTAAACATGTCACCACCCATGAATGATGCACACCCCCTGGGCCAACAAGTAACAAATACGGTAACTTGTTTTGACCTGTGTTTTTGAAATTATAGTGGTGAGATGTATAGTTTTCTTAAAATCAGATTAGTGGTGTCTGAGATATCAGGGGACAAAAACGACTATAGAAAAATCTAGGGATTTTGTGTGTGTGTATGTGTGTGGTTAGTAACTACAATATATATAGTAAGTGCACGCATGAGTGTATACTTTTTCTCAATTGAAAATAGTTAAACCCCTTGAATTCCCCCCTGCTAACCTCCTTGAAAAGTCATCTAATCAACTTACTGCGTTTGTGTGCAGTCTCCCGTTTTGAGGTGTTTGTCCAAAATCATCAAAACAACCAAAATGAAAAGCGCTTTCATGATGACGGGATCCCAAACTAATGGTGCCAGAGGCTTTGCCAAATGATGGGAGGACACAGTACTGATCGATGTGGTGTTTGTTCAGAAGTTAAAGTTTACTTTTTAAAGGAGCTAGGGCATAGATCAACCAGCATCACCGGCGGGGGGCGGGGTTTTCAAGCTATAAAAAAATATAAATTTCAGACGGAGATACCTCCTCACCAGTAGGGGGCGCCAAAGATAAATACACTTCGAAAACACTGGCGAGCAAAATGAGAAGTTCAGGGGTCATGTTGTGTTGTTAAACTCTGTGTTGGCAAGATGTCTGGCCACGACCAGCTGGTCCTCTGCCTGTGTGAATTAACAAGGTAGGAGACACACTAAAATGCTTTGGATGGATAAACTAGTTATGTGTAGGTTTTGAAAGTCTCCATTTTGTGTACTGCTTTGGTAATATTGTTTCTGATCAACACTAATACCAATAACGTCCACTATATTTCAAGTGTATTTAACTACCTCATCGCTGGTGGCCGCTAAATATAATGTGTAGCTCCTGTTTTGTTTTGATTACGTTGCTATGAAGAACAAGCTCTCCGCAGTCACCCACACAGACGTAAAGCGTAAATCACAGACGTAAATCATCTGTATTCACCTTAACGAAAATAATCACTATAATAAATGTAACAATATATAATATTCCTATAGGGAGTTGCGTGTCTGCGCTTTATAATGACCGTGTACATGTATAGCTCCTCTGCAGTCACGATAATATTCCTGTGCTTTATGGTTTTGCTGTAATGTTTGTATAGTATCCTTCAGAAATATATGGTAGCATTAGTACCATGCATACTATACAAGGTACAGTGCACTATATAGTACAATAAAGTCCCCATAATCTCACTACTGTGTCTAGTTTTGACCTTAAACAGACAATTTACTTTCATGTGTCACTGAGTCTTATTTCTCTTGACTATTTCAGGCTGCTGTGGAAATTACTGCTGCCCCTGCTGTTTCTGTGTGTGCTTCTGGTCACTGTCCTGGTCCTGCTGGTGCTGGGTGTGCGTCTCTGGCTTCAGACCAATAGGAATGCACGGCAGGCAAGAGATGGCCGTCCCACTGTGGCCTTCTTCCACCCCTACTGCAATGCTGGCGGTGGGGGTGAGCGGGTGCTCTGGTGTGCCATCAGGGCTCTACAGAATAGGTAAACTTAAACTCTGGCATTACACTTTTCAGATTATATGTAATGCCTTTGTGTCTTTGTTTAGCGGACACTCTTAGCCTCTACTCCTGTTTTGGACTTGCATTTTGGCCCTTAGATATTCCTCAGACACATCTCATAGTGACTATCTACATCTGCACAGGTACGCTGACATCAACTTTGTGGTGTACACGGGGGACCAGGGTGTGACGGGCCAGCAGATTCTGGACGGGGCTCGGCGTCGCTTCAACATCACGCTTCCCCGACCGGTCCAGTTTGTGTTCCTGCGGCACCGCCTGCTGGTGGAGCCCAGTTTGTTTCCTCACTTCACCCTGCTGGGCCAGAGTGTCGGCTCCATCTTTCTGGGATGGGAGGCGCTGACGGAGTTTGTTCCAGACCTCTACATCGACTCCATGGGCTACGCCTTCACGCTGCCCCTGTTCCGCTACCTGGGGGGCTGCAGCGTGGGGAGTTACGTGCACTACCCCACCATCAGCACTGACATGCTGTCTGTGGTGAGGGAGAGGAACCCCAGGTAATCGCAAAACCTGTTTGTGTCAAAGGAAAGTGTGTCATACGGCAGAATGAGGGTTGTAAGCTGTGACCCTTATCAACCTCTGGCACAGTTAATTGATAAATTAGTCAATGGATTCATCACTATCAGCATTAGGCTTTCACTCCAAGTTGCTGCTTACTCACTGCCACTCCTGCCAATGTCCTAGGTTCAACAACCCAGACTACATCTCCAACAACCTGTTCCTGAGTGCTTTCAAGGTGGTCTACTACTGCCTGTTCGCCCTGCTCTATGGCATGGCCGGTTCCTGCAGCGACCTCGTCATGGTCAACTCCTCCTGGACCCTGGACCACATCCTGTCGCTGTGGCGCGCTCCCAACCGCACCAGCGTAGTCTACCCACCCTGCGACGTCAGCGCCTTCCTGGACATCCCGCTGGACGAGGACGGAGACAGGAAACGCCACTCGATCGTTTCCATTGGGCAGTTTAGGCCTGAGAAGGACCACCGCCTGCAGATCAGGGCTTTCAAGAAGCTCCTCGACAAGAGAGGGGAGGGGCCAAGGGGTAGGGAGGCATTGAGGCTGGTTCTGATTGGTGGATGCAGGAACCAGGAGGATGAGGATAGGGTGCTGATGTTGAGGGGG
>CABFOQ010024994.1:0-18711 GCA_900660455.1 Gephyroberyx darwinii
GAAGGTTAAGCATTTTTTGTGAAACTTTGATATCTAAAACATCAGCTGCTTAGTTAATTCTAGACTTGCAAAAGGAGGTGGAGATAGATAGATATATAGATAGATAGATAGATAGATAGATAGATAGATAGTTTTACTTATATCTACATGCCAACAACACAATCCAGCAATTTGGATTCACTGAGCTCAGTGGGCAGACAAGAGCTCTTCAATAATAACATCCAAGAGAGCATGAGCCTCTGTCGTACATTCACAAAGTCAACATCCCCGAGGTAATGCATCCCGTTTGAACAGCTATTCAGCCACATAATTCTCTGAAGGTGCTCCATCATTTCCTATTTCCTGTGTGGGAGTTGATAGCCTGCACTGGTATACATTATCTTTCATTATTTTCCCATTCATCACATGTTCACAGTTATCCTCATCACCCTCCTCCTTTTCTATGTCTCAGTGGAGTAGGACGTAAGGAGACACTATCTTGCCCCCACTTCACACTATCTGGTGCACACGGCATAATACAATCTGTCACCACAATCATAGGTTTATTTTATAAATACTATAAGGTAAAAAATATGCCAGGAACCACTGTGTGCTAATTAGTGTTATTGGAGCTGGGTATCTGCACCACACAAATTCAACTACACACACACACACCCTATACTCCATTGTGGCTTTGCTGCTCAATAATAGAACATATCAGCAGGATTAAAGGGTCTGCCATGCTCTGTGGCATCCACACTGTTAATAATGCATCTTTTGGAGATAGACTGTAATGTTGGCCGTAGTGCCAGCGAGATCTGTCTCCTGCTGTCCAGTGTGTGGGCTGTATACCGCGGCGCAGTGAGATGCTCAAGCCAACAAACAAAAGTTTTTGATGTGTGGAGCATTCCACTTCCATTACTCACAGATTTCGTTCCACTGCCCCCTAATCAAATCACTGAGTGCACTGAAACTCAGTTATACTCACACTGCGAAACACATGCAACACGTAACACACTCATCCTACTTGTTTAATGGAAATCAAATTGGTAATATATCTGCTGCACAAAAGCATTATGGGCGTTCCATACTGTGAGACTTAGATCATATAATTGTATTATAGGGAACACAATAAGAGTAAGTAATGCCCTTTAGCAAAACATCATACCACCGTTAAACCATGGATATAAGTAGGCTTCTCAATAACCTCTTTACTTTACTGAGCTTTCATAGTCTTTCCCAGATGCATCTAAATCTGACAACGGAGAAATGGGAGTGTGCATTGGAGAAGGAGACTGACCTGTCTCGACGTCATTACCGGAGCAGTGCTTAGGCTAATGAACTAGAACATCTCTATGCATCTCAGTGCCTCCACAACAGAATTCATTTCAGTAGAGAGTGTCCATTAGTCAGCAGCTTCAGTAAGCAGGGAGCAAAATTAGGGCTGCTGTGTCCGAGCCTACATGCCTTTGAGCTATTAGCACATGTGACTCAGATAGGAGCCACGGGGGCAGTGCAGCAGTGTAGCAGCGTCAAAACTACATGGCCACCCAATTAAGAGCACTGTTGACACTCACAAAGGAATAAGTACTGTACTACCCACTCAGAAACGCCCAGTGAGCCTTAAAGTAACAAAGCTGTACCAAAGTAGTGGTCTACACAGCTCAAGACATGCTATAGCGTGCAGCCAACCTGACAAGGGCCACATACACAAACACACATACATGCTAGTATAGGTTAAATTCAAAATTCTCCATAAAAAGTGTTGTGCTAGATGCTGAGTATACCTGTAATATTATGGGTTTACAGCTTATAGCATGTACTCTGTATTGTAATAATTGCAAAAAAAGACTTGCAGTCCTATTCCTCTTTATGAAATTACAATGTAATTTCATAAAGAGGAATAGGAATTATCAAATGGACTTATTTAATAATCAGTAAACCTTTGTAAGTCAAAATGAAATGGTGACCCATGAAGAATGCAGGTTGTTTCTAAAATAAAAACATGTTTTCTTTTATGACAGGCTGGGAATATCCAAAAAGACTCATTTTCAAAGGGCAACTTCACTCATCTATAGTGGGTTTAAATCTCCCTCTCTGGGCGTTGCAACTTCCGTTTTCAGCACCATGCACAGCGCCGTCACTCTCATTTTTTCACCGAGAGCTTATACAGCAGCTTGAAGCGGGGAGGTAAAGTTTTGGCAATACCGGAGCGCAGGTTTGTGTCTCTTCACCCCCAAATGTTCATCACGATCCGCCGCGACGACTAAAGCCAGCAGGGCGCGGAGACCGAAGAGAGAGGCGCCGAGACCCCGAGATGAAATAAATATGCACAGAGACGATTCAGTAAAACAGATCTCCCGTTTTCTACTAGTGGGTTGGTGAGGGATAAAAAAAAAAAATCGAGCGACTTGCAACGCAGAGACCCGAGAGGAAAGGACTGCTGTGCAGGGGGACGCAAAGGGACTTGATCTGCATGTGAGACCGCTGGTCCACACACCGGAGGCAAGAGATGCAGCCCGCGAGCAAGCTCCTGAGTCTTATTCTCCTCATCTTCATGGGCACAGAACTCACCCAAGTAGGTTTGAACGCCATTTTTCCCCCCTTCTTTTATAAAGCTACACCGCGGTTAATTGGCTCCAGATCCGACAGGAGATTACCCGGTACCGCTCGTATAAAGAGCCCCGGTGAATTAGCCCTCTACCCCGCTTAAACAGATTAACGGGTGGGATTACATGATGTGAATACATTGTGCTTAACGGGCGCGGGTAGATCCAGCAGAGCCCTATTCAGTATTTCTACCGCCGGGGTTTCCAATGGGGCCAGAAATGGGAAATCATTGCATAATCTATCAATTGCTTTATTATCAACATTTTTGAGATGAATTAAATGCGGGGCTGTTCTATGAACAGTGCGTTCCCCTTGTATTCTCCAGGTAAGCTTTCTGTGAAAAAGGCAAAAGGCAATTCCATTATTGAATTATGCGCTGCTGCTTCTTTGGTGTTTTAAATCAAGGCTCCACAATCAAAGGCTACAGCGTCTCACAGCAGGTCTTTTTGAGCGTGCTCGAGGACCACGGAGTTACTTCATGATTTTGACTGACTTGTCTGCAAGGGGAGGAGAGCTTTTAGTCCAATAAACAATGTAAAAAAAAAACTAAAAAAACACCCAGCTCAGTGCAACGTTACTGGGTGATAAAATGCATCTCTGTGACTCTTTATTGGAATTGAAAATGATTGCCTGCTATCCATAAAGGCCACTCATTAGCAATTGCTGCAGTAGATAGTTTGATTGAAATTGGATTTATTGTGTTTCATTAAATTGTTGCCAATGACTAATTCTCATAAACAATTTACTCAACATTATCACGGTGGGGAGAGAGTGAGTGAATACTAGTTATTTAAGAGGCCCTGTCACCATAAAATTGATGCATTTGTCTATTTAATTGCTCTTGCTTGGAGAGAAAGCCATATTTCACGGACTTCGCTGTCACTAATTGTGTGAAACCAATTGTGGTTGGTTACTGAAGACTAAAAAAAACCCAAAAATGCCACTAAGGTACTATCAATAAAGGCATCTATACACCCAGTTAATTCAGCAAGTACTTGAAACCGTAATGACATACGCTCCAGATGACACACTCAGTAAGGTGTCTTATACTGTAGCTAGATTCCCACAGATCCTGATCTCACTGACAACCAAGATGAAACAATTAATCATCAATCTGTTATTATCTTTAGAAATATTTTACTTTATTTTCACAAATTTACAAGAAATGTCAATGTGCTCTGAACAGAACAGTTGGTATGGCAACATCAGGATTTTGACATTCATGCGAGATTTGATTTGTAAGCCAATCAAAGCCATTGCCTCCGCTCCATCACTCATGAATATAAGAACAATTTTATCTCCACGCAGCGACTTCAGACATGAGATTTATGGTAGTTAAACTTGAAATATATATGACAGCTGCCTCATCCAAAAAGGGACCTTTAAATCAACACAACACAGCCACCTCTATAGCCTGGACATTGGCATACGCTACAGCAGCAGGGTGCATGAAAATGTTGACACAATTGAACATTGGACTGTTGTGGTTGCATTGATCGAGTGGAGGTAGTCAGTCAGAGAGGAAGAAGAGACAACGTGCTTCGTGTTAGTGTTTTATGATAGTTGCTTTGGGTCCTGGTGCAGATCAGGATCCATGTTGACAGTGGCACTCTCTCCCTGACTGTCCCTGAGTGCAAGGTAAGTCGATATCTGCCCTCAGCCTCCCCACCTGCTGCCCTCCAGGACAACAGAAACACTAGACAAATCGACCGGCTCTATATATACCCTTTTGCTACAGAGACCTACGCAATTCACACCATAGGCCGGCCAGGCCTCTTCACCTCACATCTCACATTGTAGGATGTAGAGAGTGAGAGGTGTATGGAGGTATAGAGAGAGAGAGAGAGAGAGAGAGAGAGAGAGAGAGCATTCTTTCATCTTTTATCCATTCAGTGTGGCCTGAGGGTTTGATGTTAAACAATGACAGCCTCTTACTGACCGCATGAACCACCTTGCTTCGAGAGATTGAGTCAGCTGTGTGCTCAGTGACATTGTGGGTTAGCTGGTGCTCTCTTCTGGGCGAGAGAGAGAGCGGTGACACGCCAGAGCAGTAACTAGCCTGTTGAGGATATCAGCTTTGTTTCAATGTCACTACAAGGTGTGCTGAATTACTAAATTCATTCATTAATGGAAGCTCTGTTGTGGGGTGTCTTTCTTGCTCTCTGTCACACACAAAGACAGGCACACACCTACACACACACACACCACACACACACACACCATGCATCTGACAACTTCTCCTTTCTAATTCCACCTGCATTCACTCCCGTCAATGTAAACAACCCCCCACCCCCGCCTCCACTCCCAAAGCTCCCCTCTCCAAAAGGCTCCATAAAGAACCTGTTTATCGTCCATTATTAAAGGCAGGTCACTGGAGGATTTAGCTATTAGTTGGTGTTCACACAGAGAAGAATAGTAAGCAGCCAGGGCAGCATCTGTTCCTCACCTAGAAGCCCCCCCGCCTCACAGCTCCAGGCCCACATCCTACCGCATCTCACCGAGACCCTTAGAAAACCATAGCTCAGCCTACAAACAACCCCCGCACAAACAATTACTGTTAAGCTGCTGCGGAGGACACAAGCACGCTTTGCAAGCCCACATACCTCTTAATTATCTCTGAGTGTCGAAATGCTACTGTTACTTTCGCTCCCGTATTTCATCCTTCATGCACGTGCACACATTCAAGTACACATTCCTTTGAGTGTGTGGATCAATATTACATCACAGACTCGGTGCAGTTGAAATTCAAATGAAAGCACAGAATCAAATGCGCCAACACCTTCACCTCTACGCTGCTAGAGCTTGAAATATGGCCCCGGCAATGGAACGATTTGAAACTGTTAAGGATACAATGCAGCGCATGTTGTGATGGCTGGAAAGGGAGGCGGCTGGAAAGGCTGGAAATCGGATGATTTATTTGATCAACTTTTACTATCGTGTAATAAATGTGGTGATATTTGTGTGGTAATAATTACAATATATAAGATTTTGTAGATGGATTTGAAAACAGCCCTGCATCTTCGTAGTAGGACGAGTTCAAACAAGATTGTGGCTTTAATTAGCAAATCTAGACAGACAGACAGACAGACAGACAGACAGACAGACAGATAGATAGATAGATAGATAGATAGATAGATAGATAGATAGATAGATAGATAGATAGATACTCTCTCAATGGCCTGGTGTGACTAAGCTGCTGCTGTTGCTCTATTAAGTGCTGATTCCCAGAGGTTTACCTTATTAGAGGTGGGATCCAAGAGCAGATGGATTTGATCTATTATCTTATGAGTTCCATTGATTGATGACGATTCTTCTATGATTGATCCAAGACCGATCAATCATAGAAAAGTTATATTAAATCCATTCAAACAGGATGTTATTTGAGGCTGCTGTGTTGTGTCATGCTGAGCTGCACCCAGTTGGACAAGACTAGACCTAACTGGACAGGATATAGCGGCCTTGGCACAGTGGTGAGCTGACCCCCACCGACACTTCACACTAATCTGTAGAGCCACCACTGCTGTGAGCCCTCACACTGAGAAAGGTCACGGGGAAGTGGACGGACGAGATAAGAGATAAATATAGAGGTGGAGTGAGTGCAGACCGCAGCTTTCTCTTTAGCAGAGAAACTGCATTATGGAGCCGGTAGAAATAGCTGTGGACACAGTGCCACTTTTGCTATTCTGGAAATCTCATGTATCATGCAGTACTGCAATTTAGCCCATAGGCTGGAGCATTATCCGAGTATGGATGTTGAGATCTGAACAGATTTTATACTTTATGAACGTTGTCTACTGACAATGTTAAAACAAAAGATCTCCTGCTAAAGAAAAAGAGGCACCAATATAGTGGTAATGTTAAATCCACACACCACATTGGGTGGACTCAGTAACCATATAGACAATATTATAGTTTCCATACTGAAAGGGCAATGGAAATTTACAGCTTGTGTTTAATTTATTGAATAGATTTTTTTATATAGGTTTTTTATTAAAAAAAATTTGTGTGTGTGTTTTAGGTGATGCTTCCTTACATTTAAAAAAAAAACCTTTTGATTTCAAGCAACACCAAAATCAGCTACACGATGGCGCTAGAGCCACACGTATAATTTCCTCAATTTTGAACCCCCATGTATGAGCCCACGGTATCACTAGAGCCTACACGAAGACCGAACAAAAATAGATTCTCATTCCTAACGACTACCTTTTCATTCCATAGGTGGCAGCTTTATGTAGTAGCAGCTTCATGTTCACAACAGCCTGTTTGTCGTGTATGTCCATGCAGTAGCCTATAGTTTTATGCAATGGTTGTCAATCCACCTTCAGTAATTGCGCGCACATTGAAACGCACGCTAAAATAGAGTAGCCAAATATAATTGCAAGGGGTAATTATCATTCTAATTTCAGGCCGAGGAGGTTTGGCACTGTAGCTGAGAGCTTGTCCACCGTAGGGGACAGCGGAGCCGTAAATGTCACCGGTCCACCGTAAATAAACCCTTAGCGTGTCGCCATGCGTATCGCCCGTCCCCAGCCGCACTGCTCATTGCCATTCCCCCCTGGGGAGAGTCGTGGGGCAGCTACGGGCGAATCAGGCGCAATCCGAGATATTACAATGAACGGACCCCAACCTGGCTGACATCATTGCGTCTGGCTATATAGTTAGATCCGTAGTACCTCCTCCTCCTTCCTGATCTCATCCATTTGGAGCAGCCCGTGTGTAGTCAGTGGCACTTAATCACAGAGCGCACCGAGGCAGGAGGCGGACCAACGGGCGTGAACGAAATAGTAACGGAGAACGGAGAGGCACCAGTGTGCGGGACAGCGCAGAGAGGGGAGGATATATTCAGAGGGCATTTTCCTCTAACATCCACCACTTTGGGTTTTATTCCGGTTTCTCTTTTCTTGCACTTGATACGGTGCTGCAGTTTATCTCTGACCGTTCCTTACCGTTTTTGGGGGTCTCTTCCCACGTCCGAATTGTTCACCCCATATCCTTCACTGGAGATGTCCAAGAAAAGACCTACCGAGCCGGACTCCCGGGTAATAAAACAAGCTCCTCTGGGCAACATGGGTCGCATCCCTTATTTCTCACCGGAGTCTGTAGAATGAAGACGGCCTGAATAAAAAAAAAAGGAGAGCGCAAAGATGTCGGTGCCTTTGCTGAAGATCGGCGTCGTGCTCAGCACCATGGCGATGATCACCAACTGGATGTCGCAGACGCTCCCCTCGCTGGTGGGGCTCAATACCACCAAGCTCACAGCGGCACAGGGAGGGTACCCGGACCGGAGCACAGGAGTAAGTGCGCAAGTTTTAGATTTCCCTGAGGCTGGTTCGGTTTTTCTCAATGAATGTCGATTATTCTCCGAATCGTTATTCATAGGGACATGTGTCCATTTTGGTTCATCGTTGACTGGAAAATGTCTCTCCTTCTCAAAGTGTCCTACTACCTCCAATGTAATTTGCTTGGCTTGCAAGAGTAAAATTGGTTTGCAGAGACGTGATTGATGTCTTCCACCTGGGTTTGACGTTACCCCAGCTGTAACCTGCTGTCTCTATCGATATGAGCGCACTGTAATGGAAAAGTGGAGGGTTCGTGGTCGGTTCTTGTTCTGTCATTAAATGAATAAAGGCCCGTTGTGGAAAATTAAGTGCCTGAAATGAAATTCTCAGGGCAGTCTTTTTCAGCCTGAGACAGCGGGAGACCTCACCCTTCCCTTCACACTCTATGTGAATGAGAGAGGGGCGTCCAGGCAGTGTCCTGCTCAGCAGGATGAAGCTTTTCTTTGTTTCTACATCAGGCTCTTGGCAGATTCTGGGTTGCAACCATACTCATTTCCGTGCCAGATTTTAAAGTATCATCGTTTTCTCAGGTAGTTTGCACTGATAGGTGGAAGGAAGAATTTGATGGGCCATACACAAAACGCACTTGTTGGCCACTTGGGAAAAAAAAGAATAATAATAATGATGATGATAATAATACAAATAATAAGTAATTGGAAGCTTCATAGGCAGTAGATGTACTTACCACAAATTAAATAATACTGAATCAATATATATTCACCTAGTAAAATCTTTAGATATGTAATGGTAATCAGATTCTGTCAGTTTTGTCCTTTGAGATTATTGATGCACTCATGGCTTAAAGAAGTGTAATCATTGTAACATGAGCCTGGTGAGACCTACTGCCACTATGGGATTTCATTTTGTTTACGTTTAATTAATAAATTTTAATTCCCTTTTAAATTGCTTCTTGGGACATAATACACATATTCATTGAATTTCATTTTTGTATTAACTTTTGGCTTAGTAGAGAGAAATCTTGAACTGTCACGACAAGTGATAGTGATAGTGACTTCCTGTCTTATCAACACATCCTCACGTAGAAAACAGTGCAGCAGATTGATAGCCACTATAATTGCTTTTTTTTTTGCAGAGATTTTGCAGTCACTACTTGTCACTAATTGAATCAATCAGCAGGTCTCTCAATTTTTGACCAGCCGATGTATTGATGTATGTCTTACTAGAATTACCAACTTTCTACTACAGTCAGCTTCACCGGCGAATATCTTGGTTTCCAAAGTCACTCATTTATCCACTCTCAATATGAAGTTGAACTATAACTGAGTAGCTGCCGTTGTCACTCAAAAAAAACACCTTCCAGTTGGAGCATTCATGCATGGAAATGGAAAGAAATTGAATGGGTGATGGGAGTACTTTGGGCTAGCGTGATTGGCTATGTCATCCCTTTGCTCGGCATTCAGTGATTTGATGGCGCAAAATGGGTGGAGCCTGGTGGTTTGTGGTGTCCAGATGGTGATATGTGATGTGTAATCTCGCGTTAGCATCAAACAGGCAACATGCAAGTGGTACTGTGGAAGCAAATAGCACTGAAGTGTCGTCCTTGGTCAGATCCCCATGACCTGAAACGTGTCATGGGGCAATGCTTGGGGTAAATGTAGGTTGATGATATTGTATACAGTGTCTTGTTGTGGATGTTTTAGTACAGTGTCACACATTTGGCTTTTTTTTTTTTCTCCTCTGAACTTTTTTTTCCCTTTCCCTCTCACCCTCTGCTCCCGTCCGCTCTCTTTCCACTCTCTGCAACATTGTAATCAAACTCCTCTCTCTTTCCCCCTGTTCTTCCATGGCTTTGTCCTCAGGTGTTGCCAGCAAACCCAGAAGAATCGTGGCAGGTGTACAGTTCAGCCCAGGATAGTGAGGGGAGGTGTGTCTGCACTGTGGTGGCGCCCCAGCAGTCCATGTGCTCACGGGACGCCCGCACCAAACAACTGAGACAGCTGCTAGAGAAGGTAATTACCGCTTACTCCTTGGCAACACATGTCTCAGCCAGTGAAAGTTATTCATTGCCCAGAGTGTGTGCATGGATACATGCTGCACACACACACACACACACACAGAGGCTTACTAGTGTTTGTGGCCTCTCAGTCACCTCCCTGCCCGTAAAACAAGAATAGGAATCATGCTCTAATGAGCTCCCTGGAAACTTAACCGGCATCATGGGAGGCAGCCATGAGTTTCTCTTGTACTGTAAACCGCCCAAGCAACACAACTGATGATGCAACCCAGCTTAATACTCTTAACACTGTATAGGCTTGAAGCTAAGACTACCCTATATAAAGAAAAAAAGAACATCGAGGCAAATTCATGGCAAAATATTCTTCCTTTTTATATTGGTAGGGGATAATCCCAAAATAATCTCGAGTAGAGCCGCTATCAGATTTCCCCCCATCATCACACAGGCTGCCAAACAAAATCACAGGCATCCGCTGATCTCTGCTGAATAAATAAGAGACGAGCCAAGTTTAATGGAAGAGTCTCTGGCTTCACAAGAGACAGTTTTAGAGAGGAAACCAAGTATCTTAACAGTATGTATTCTACACTTGCGCCATGTGTGTTAGGCCCCATACTAGTTGGCTTGATGTCAGATTGAGTTTGTTGATTGTGATGAGTAGTCTTTCAGACACTTCTAGCAGCCAACAGTTAGTATATGAACACTGCCAAGAGAAAGCAAGGCCAAAATAAAACATTGTCTGTCGTATTTTTCTCTACGTTTGATGCTCATTTTATTTTAATTACGCTATAAAACGTGGGGATATACTTCATTACTCAGACCCATGCGTCCATCCCCCTGTGGCAACCTTAGGTCCAGAACATGACCCAGTCCATCCAGGTGCTGGACCAGCGGACCCAGAGGGACCTGCAGTACGTGGAGAAGATGGAGGTCCAGCTCCGCGGTCTGGAGACCAAGTTCAGACAGGTGGAGGAGAACCACAAGCAGAACATCGCCAAGCAATACAAGGTACAGAGCCAGACCTCTTGAGCCATCCCTCAAAAGGCTGATGCCGTCCACCCAACCACCATTCTATCACAGCTGCTCTGTAGCCCACACACACACAGTCTTACCCGTGGTGTGTGTATACGTGTTTCCACTGTGGAGATGGTTCAGAACTGCCTAAAGCACCATCCCACACACACATAACAAAGGATTCAAAATGCCATAATCATAAAGGTAAAATGATCCGAGATATAGAGTCAACATAAAATAATCAATATCTCTTCTTATATTCCACACCAATTACTAAACTCTATTAACACTAGGTGATGGCGGCGTCATGGAGAAAATCCACTGCCTTGATAGTATTTTATTTGATTAAAGAAAAAGACCAAGGTTTACTGACCTATCAAAACCTAGGTACCTTTTAATAAATGATTTGACAGTTACTCAAACAAATGCATCAAGTACCCTTAAGGGATACCGATGGATTTGCGCAGTCATGGAGATCTAACTCCAGTACTATGAATTCACAGCAATTTTAGTTTCACATCAGTGTTTCTATCATCCTACCTGCATCAATTATTTTGTGTGCTCACGTCATCTGTGCATGCTGCTACCAGCGTTGTATTCAATGCATGTTTGCAATTTTCTCTAATCAAGTGTGTGTACTAAGTGTGTGCGTATGTGTGTGTCTGTTAGATAGGTTAGTAAGCTAGCCCCTGTCAACAGTCTGTCATTTTCTTGCTTGCAGGGCTAACTTTAAGACATGTAAAGAGAGCCACAGGGAAGAAGAGGCAGGTCAATCCCAGATTCCCCTGAACTGGGCCACAGTACTGAGAGCATTTGGGCGTCAAACAGTTTATTTACCTTTAGCACCATTAAGACTAAGAAACCCCACCCCTTTCCCAAACCAACCAACCACTGATCTCTTCCTGCATGTTACTGCTGTCAAAGTTTTCCATCTAAAAGCTTTTTCAAACATAAATACATTTATTATTATTATTATTATTATTATTATTATTATTATTATTAACTAATTGCTGTTATTCCTTTTATTTTACTTTGGCTTTTGTCTATGCATATTTGGTTACTAAACAAATCTATACGTAAAAATTTAGACGTAAAAATTCGAGACACTTTGTTGTGTGTGACATGTAAAAGCATGTAATCCTTAATAAGATGTTGCATTTTAAACGATGATGACCAATAAAGAGCTTTCCCAATTGTTGTCGGTGTACCGAGGGCTTGCTTTAACGGCTGGTCAACACCGGGACGGAGCCACCTGCTCTGCTCGTCCAGCGGGTGGAGAATATGTGCCGGGTTTGTTTGCTCAGACACACACCTGCACAGACAAACACACTGTTCACCCACACTGAACATGCACACAAAGAGGGGTCTTCATGTCAAGGAAGAGAGTCAGGCTAGATTAGTGTAGTCAGGGTCAGATAGGTGATTCCTTTTTTTTTTTTCTGGACCTGCAGGGGGTCTCTCTTTTTTTGCCGCGCATGACACTGAACCGAGCCTATTCTAATCCTTTCAGGCCATAAAAGCGAAAATGGAGGAGCTTAGACCGTTGATACCAGTGTTGGAGGAGTACAAAGCCGATGCCAAATTGGTATTGCAGTTTAAGGAGGAGGTCCAGAATCTGACGTCAGTTCTAAGCGAACTTCAGGAGGAGATGGGGGCCTATGACTACGAGGAGCTCCACAACAGAGTGTCAAATCTTGAGGAGAGACTCCGAGCATGCATGCAAAAATTAGGTAGGCACAGAAAGTTGCTGGCACACACTCTGTCTTAAACACGTGCATGCACAAACACCCCACTTACATATATTGTGGCTGACTAGAAAGAGACCCTCAGGCATATTCACAATGCTACAGAACATGTTAGCAATGCTGTTGTTTGTGTGTGACTGCAACGTCCTACCAGCCAAATGCGTAACATACACAGATTCTTACAACATGTATTCATACTTTATGGATCTTCCCGTAAGAAACGAGGTTTCGCTTTTATCTTCACATTTGTCTGTGATGTTTTTTTGTAAATCTCATTATTATGGAGTGTACTGTGTGAGTCTACTGTAGATTCACACATAGAACTGACTTCCTGCTATGCAATAGATGGGGTGTAGTTGATTGAGCTAATGATGCTTATAAGCTGTTAGACACGGGTGCGCAGGCATACACACTCACACACACACACACACACACAGAAAAGAGCTTGTGATGGCTTTTCAGTTTGCAAGTTCTCATCACATTCGCATCTCTGTTTTTAGCCCCTGCCTCAGTCTACTCACACCTCTGTCACAGCTGACAGTGCTAATAGATGCACACCCACACTGCAGTGACTAAAAGATATTACAAGAGCAGAGACAGTTACACGTCTCACAACATGGGTATATTGTCTCCGTGTTCCAAATTATTCACAGTGCAGTTAAGGGAGACATTAGTTACAATGGCTACTCTCCCTGTTTAGAAGGTTAGTAGTGACTCTGTAATTGTGTCCCCACATTAATAAACACACGCTAAACACAGAACTCACACATGCAAGCCCATGAACATGCACCCAGTTCTGCCATCAAATAGAAAGAATCAAATGTCATTTAGTTTAACGGTGCAATGCAAGCATACTTTGTTTGTGCACGCATTTCACCGGGTTTGGAAAAGCAAGATTCTGTCGTGCTGCTATACTACACTTGCACTTCATTGGACCATCCCTCCATTCCCTCTTCTGTCATTCTTTCTCTCTTTCCCTCCGTACCCCACTGTGTTTGATTTTTTTTCTGCATATATGTCTCCTTTTGTTACTAGTCTCCCTATCTCTCCCTAGCAGTCCATTATTTATTGGACTGGAGCAGGAGTCCTGTTCGTTTCTTCACTCGCAGATCAATGCCATTCCTCTCAACTGCAGACGGACCTCCAAAAATAGGAGAGCAGGGAACTGCAGGAGTTACTCCAGTGAGTGTGAGATCAGATGAGATAAAGGCGAGGTCACCCAGCAAGGGACTGGCTCAGGCAGAACAGAGAGCAGCTATTCGTTTCATCTTCACACGATCACCTGCACTCACGCACAGTGCACGCAAATACACTCCGATATACTCCTGTCATTGGGATTAAGCTTGCGAAGGTCACTGCCAGAATTTGCATCAACAGAAAAGAACAGAAATGTAGTGTTGCGCAGAGGGCTAGAGAAACTTGAATGTTAAATAATAGAGAGAGAGCGACAGGAGGAATTGATAGAGAGTGGTAAGGGGATTTGAGAAAGAGTGATAGAGTGAAGGAGGGCAGGAAAAGTGAGAGAGAGTGGCTACAGCCCCTGCAGACCTGCCCTTCACGCTGTTTTGTGCTGGAGAGAGTAACAGCCCAGTGGCTGTGGGGACACAATGGCCATCTATCAAGGAGACACGGCAGCTCGCTGGGCAATAATCAAATAAATAAATCACCTTGCGTGATGCCCCAGTGCTGTGGAGGCAGGGAGGCATGCCGGCAGATCCAGTCCCATCACACTGAACTACTGATGGATGGGGAAGGAAGGCCATACCACCACACATCCCCCAGACAATGTAACTGAACACTCTTTTCCGCTGCCATTGCTCTCATCTCCCGTTTCCTCAGTATAGAGCACAATTACAAGACATAATATAGTATGGCTCACATTATATAGTTTGCTAATGCACCATTTACTTTAATGCCATCCAATCTCTCTCTCTCTCTCTTCACTCTTCATCATTCACCCATCATTTCCCTTCTCTCTTCGCTCACTTCAAAAAAACAAACATTCATTGTCAAGAATTCAGTCTTCATTCTATATCCAAATCCTCACATTCCAGGGCAAGGCTGATGGCGTCTTGTCATTTCAGTTCCAGTTTCCATTAGATTTTCCATTTGCTCTGCCCTCTGGTTTGGCCAAGGCAAATTCAGGCCAAAAGGGGATTAGACCCTGTGTGCATCTCCAGAATGTAGATCATCAGCAGTGGCAAAGGCTCCCCGGCACTCAGCAATGGTAGTTGTCATCTAAAGATAGAGCCATGATTAGAGAAAAGAAATAAATAAATCAATGGCCAATGGATTACTCTACTCTGTAATCCCACTGAGGGTTACATAAGGGACTCAACCCCCACTGGGGATAGTACAATCTACTCATGTGACCACGTGTTTGTCTCTCAGCTGCTGCTGAGGTGTGATGCACACATATATTCACAGGCGCAACATATGGTGCACACACACACATACACAGAGTCCAATTCATGTGTTTTCCCTCAAAAATGTGATCGTGTAAGTTAAAGGAGTTGCCAAGATAAGAAGACGAAGGAGTGAGACAGACAAAGTAAAAAGAAATAAAAGAGACAGGAGCAGAGGTCGAGCTGGATTGTATGATTTTTGACGTGATCACATTTCACAACACTTAGGAGCCAGAGAGACAACTAGATGTGGGTTTTCAAGAAAGAGGGAAAAAGAAGGTGAGGGCAAGGAGAAGCGTTAGTGGATGCAACACTTAAGTTGCAGTGAGAGAGAGAGAGATACCGCTGAAAACTGAAAATGAGCCATCATCGGAGTCCCACTCTGCAAATTAGCGTATCAAAACCACTCATTAGTTTCACCGGGTAGAATTAACTCATCAGAGACGTCTAACTGATCTCTGCCCCACCGAAACATACTCACATCTAAATGAATGGATGTGCTGCAATAGCGACGCAGAGTATTGTTATCCAGTAAAAATCAAACAAGAATGAGGTTATTCTCCGTCTGTTCGTATTAATGGGTACATTAGTCTGACCAGCTCTCAGTCACGAGGGACACACAGCCTAGTGTTAGTTCTGTCAAATTCACATTAACACCTCAATCAACACTAATTAACACTACGCCAGCTTACAACCAACACGCAGGAGTAGAATACACAGAGGCTCTCTCTCTTCTTTTCTCACTCTCTCTCTCTCTCACACACAGACAGTAAAACAGGCTTAGGCATGTGGGAACTGAATAATAACCACCTCTTTCAGATGACACAAAGAGAAAATCTAAAATGTGTACACATGCTGGGCACCAGTTCCCTTCTCCCTCCTAGAATTTTAGCCTAAAAGGAAATTGAAGTGAATCTGTTATAAGTAAGGCAGATGCCCAAACAGGTGTGCTGGTGTGCTATTGTCCTAGCTATCCCCATCTCACTTGTTCCCTTGCAGCATGTGGCAAACTGACTGGCATCAGTGATCCCATCACCATCAAGACGTCTGGATCTAGGTTTGGCTCCTGGATGACGGACCCTCTGGCACCCGAAGGAGACACAAGGGTATGCTAATGATAGCGTGTGGTAACTTGTCACCGTTCTGTGATCAGCTGATAGCATCTGAATTACCTTTGTGGGGCATCTGTTGTCTCAATAGATCGACCTGTTTTCATTACTACAACACTTTAACATGAAAATTCTAGAATGATGCTGTGTAGTTTATATGAGAAGCTAGATGGCCCAGTGTGTTATTTGGCTGTCAAACATCAACATGCACAAATATCACATTCACAAGGAAATGTAGAATTGTACACTCCACGTTTCTTTAGTAGAACTTATGAAGAACCAGTAACATTTACCCACATAGTTGTTGCTTTTGTGGATTTAGGCTATGCTTCCTGTATGCAATAATTGCAACAATATTAGCTGTATAATATGTATAATGGCAGCAGTTGGCAGCAGTTAAGAAGGCTAGCGCTGACTAAGATTGTGATTATCATACTGTAAAGGCAACATATGCGTGGAAACTAATGAATTTGCGCAAAACACTTGAAAGTGTTTGCTGTGTTATGACAGGCTCAGGAAGGAACAGGAAGGAAGAGTCAGCGCAGACAGGTCTCTATTTCTTTTATCTCTGGGTATCTGCCTTGGCTTCGTGTTTTCTCGGCCCCCGGGAGACATGCTTCCTTGATCTGAATCATTTTTAAGTTAATCACAGCACAAGGGATGGGGTTCGGGGTGGGTTTCAGGTGTCTCAGTCCCAGTGCGATAGTGGAAGTGGTTGAGCCCCCAGCAGCTCCGGAATGATATCTCTCGGCCCATCACCACAGGGGCCAGCAGGAAGCTAGGTCGAAGCAGCTGAGACGAGCCTTTTATCTGGAATGATGGGCATTATCCCTGCGGGGCTAGGCTCATCCCGTCCTGCGGCTGTCATCCTGACTGTTTGTATTCAGAAGCTGCTGGATCTCAGCTTGGTGTGCTCCTCTAGGAACTGGCGTCTCTAACTTAATTAGGATGCTTGTTGATGTGTGATTTGATTTATTCTGCGGGGTTATGCATGATCTACATACACAATTCAAATATTTATAAAGGTGCATTGAGGAATGATGATGTATTTTCATTGATGTTAAAGATCCTGATGCCCCTTTGTCTCGCTCCTCATCATACTGTTTAGGTCTGGTACATGGATGGTTACCACAACAACCGCTTTGTGCGGGAGTACAAGTCCATGCAAGACTTCATGACAACGGACAACTTCACGTCGCACCGGCTGCCCCACCCGTGGTCGGGCACAGGTCAGGTGGTCTACAATGGTTCCATCTACTTCAACAAGTTCCAGAGCCACGTCATCATCAAGTTTGACTTCCGCACCTCCGCCATCAGCAAGTCCCGGCAGCTGGACTATGCTGGCTTCAATAATGCGTACCATTACGCCTGGGGTGGCCATTCCGACATCGACCTGATGGTGGATGAGGGTGGCCTGTGGGCCGTGTACGCCACCAACCAGAATGCCGGCAACATTGTCATCAGCAAGCTGAACCCCAATACGCTGCAGATCATCAAGAGCTGGACCACCAACCACCCCAAAAGGAGTGCTGGTGAGTCCTTTATGATCTGTGGCACACTCTATGTCACCAACGGCTACTCCGGAGGCACCAAGGTCTACTACGCCTACTCCACCAACTCCTCTACCTATGAGTATATTGATATTGCCTTCCAGAATAAGTACTCACATATCTCCATGCTGGACTACAATCCACATGACCGTGCCCTCTATGCCTGGAACAATGGCCACCAGGTCCTCTACAACGTCACACTGTTCCATGTCATCCGCTCCGAGGAACTGTAACCAAGGAAAATGGATTAGATACATACATATCGTCCATGTAGAGATCTCCATATATACAAAAATATATCTACGAAAGAAAAAGAGACTTCATGGCAGGATCATTATATTTACTATATCATACGACCTCTACGGAGAGACTGCAGCAAAAGTGAATGCAACGTGGATTGAATGTGCATATACATGACATTGAATTAAAAAAAGCTAAAATTGTTTGCTACATAGAAAACGATTGTAATACAAATAGAGTTTAAAAGTAGGCTATATATTGGACTTAAAAGAATAAGAACAGATGCCAAAAAAACATCACGCCTTTTTTATAATGGAAAACAAACCTAGAAGATCGTTCCTGTGGCCCTGGGTCTTCAGCAGTAATCCCCCCCCCCCTCCACCTGAACTTCTCTTTTCATGGGGATCCTGCATGAAGACTATGCGATTGGTAATGAACTATTTGCCAACTTGGACCCCCCAGGTCCCATGGACAGACAGAAAGAGGGGTGGTCATTCTAGCTAGAAGACCTGAGAGCCTATGACTACAGTCTGTCACACATATCCTTTTTATCAGTAGCAAATCAAAGTCTGTAGAGAACAGCAACAATAACAACATCCACTAAAAGATCTGAAGGCACTGACTGTTGGCAGCACTATTGTTTGAGATGATTTGTGTTTGTGACAATGTGTGAAAAAGGCTTTCTTTGCATGAGTGTTTTCTATCACTCTGGTCTGCTCTTCTGAATGTTTTTGCTGTATGATACTAG
>CABFOQ010024995.1:0-11718 GCA_900660455.1 Gephyroberyx darwinii
GCCCACCGAGGTCACCCTGCAGGTGTATGTTCCGATGTCACCCGACCACGTCTGGGAGATGTGCAGGGTCCCATCGGGATCCAGCCGCAGGCGGGGCGACGTGTTCACGTCAATCACCGAGCCGCTCTTGTCCCACACATACCTGGGGATGCATACATGTGTGTGGGTATGCATGCACACATCAACAGTAATACGCACACACACACACACACACACTGCAACATTCTGTATCTGTGATAATGTTGTGACAGTAAATCTGTTCTATGTGTCAGTTCATACAGCAAAACACAGAAGGCGCTGACACCTTATAAAAAGCTTTGTGAGGCTGATGGCAAAATGATTTGAATCTGAAAACCATCTCTCACTGTCACACACACACATAACCTCTCCTCCGTGCATCTCTCTCTGTCACACACACAAGCACAGGTATAGACACACACACACATGCACATGCACACGCTAGAAGCTCTTGTGATTAATTGCGACTGTTTGGGCTCTCCAGCTAATCTCCTCTGTGTTGCGTTTAATTAAAGGCGCTGTCTGAAGTTATTACTCTGTTTACATATTCATCTGTTTACCCCACAATCTGATCAATGCCACGGGCCCACAGGTGACAGCCACTCTAATCACTGGGCTCCATAGACATCATTCCACTCCTTCTGAGACAGACGCATATACGCACACTCTATCATGCTCAAGACTGTCTGGAGACAGAGAGGAAACGAGACAGACTAATTCCTCCATATGACTATGAGACTTTCAAAATCTTCCCATAGGATGTCGTCTTAGGGTGGAAAAACACTACAAGATCTCTTGCAGATTTCTAAAACTAATTAAGTACAATAAGATACCCAAGCATGGGTATGCATTAAGCAATGCTTAAAAAAATAATGCCAGACTTTCATCCCAGTTCTACATCTAAAAGGCTAAAATTGTGTCTGATAGCGTGGTTGGGCCTTTTGTCTTGTACCAGTCTGCAGCATCCATCACCACTGGCCAGTGTGCATCATCCTTACCTGACAGTGACACTGGGGTCATGGGTCACACCGCAGGTCATAACAGCCTTGGTCCCTTTGATGACACTCTGGTCCTGTGGTGGCTTGGTAATGCGGGTCCGCGCTGCGAACACACACCGAGGTCGCTATTCAGAATCTCTGTTTGAACAGCTGATTGATCTGAGCCTACTACGTTTACATTGGACTCAGCTTTCAGCTCAGTTTGCTTCCAACTCAGGCTGAATCATACCTCTCAGTGAGTGGAGTTTTTGCAAAGCTTAGAGGAATGGTACCGTGAAACTATACACAAAAAATAAATACACGTGTGAGTCAGTAGACGCCGCTGTCATCATTTCTTGACAGTGATCTGCAAAAAGCGGGTGCTTACTGTACCTACAAGTAAACTTTTCTGAAATGGATTAAAATGGACTGTTATCCCCACCTTAAAAAATATATTTTTGACATTTTCCATTTTTGCTTAGTCTTATAGTCTTATAGAAATATTTTCCATATGTGGGGAATAATGCAATCAATTCCATTTAAAACGGACAACATTGAAGACACAAAGGTTTCTGCAGGATGCAAACTATTGCATCCAGTATCTGTTATGCTCACCCCACACCACCAGGTCAGCTGCGGCCTCATCAATGCCCCTGGAGTTGCTGGCCATGCAGGTGTAGGAACCAGCGTCTGACAGGTGGGAGGGACTGATTAGAAGGCTGCCCGACTCCAGCAGGGTGAACCTGGGCAGCTGGACCGAGCCACTGGCCAAGACACGTTCACCTGCAGGGAAGGAAGGAAGTGATTGATGGAGAGGGATGCAGGAAGCGGGGAAAAGGAGGGGGAGAGAGAAAGAGAGATTAGGGTATTGGAGAAACGTCAGGGGAAAGAAAAAGAAAGAAAAGAAGAAAACCTAGTGCGGGGAGAACATTCGCTCTCAATTCTTTCAGTGCTTCTTGTTTAAGTTTGACAAATCCAACCGGGGCGTAATGTATCACCTTCACCACCCCATGCTGTGAGCCCACGCACCTTTCTGCCAGGTGATGGCGGGCCGCGGGGCTCCGGAAGTCTCACAATGGAGGATGACTGACATGCCGTCAATCACCGCACTGTCGGAGGGGCCGGCGGTGATGTTGGGAGCGATACCTGGCAGGGGAGGGGTCATCCACACACACACGCACGCACACACACACACACACACACACACACACAAAAGACAGAGGTGATAATGAAATGCACGAACAATTTTCTCTCTAATTGAGCAGACGGTCAATTAGCGCTGAGAAACTGACATTACGTCTCCGTCCTTCCTTCACTCCTCCTCATTCTCGGATTGAAAAATAGCCAATAATTGTCCGGGCATTTAAGGTGGCAAACCTGTCACTGGGAAGAGATATATAGATGGATGTGATGTGACGTGTGAGGCAAGGGAGAGGGGGAGAAAAGAGGATTACAAATGAGAATAGGGGAGAGGATTTGAGAAGAGGAAAAGAAAGAAAAGGGAAGACAAGAGGAGGAATAAGCAGATGAGGAGCAAATCGCTTGGAACATTTCCAAGAGGGACGTACTAGTAACAGCTAGGTAGGTGTTCGTCTGGATCTCCCCGGCTAGGTTTCGGGCGAAGCACTGAAACATCCCTGTGTCGTCCGGCAGAAGACCGTTGATCTGTAAGCTGCCTCCTACCAACACTCTGTACCTGGGGATCTTCACTGGACTGATGGGCATGGCATCTTTATACCACACTATATCTGGCTGAGGCGTTCCTGGATAGGGAAGAGAAGAGACTTTTTTTTCTCCACTGTTTTTATTCTCTTGCTATTTTTCATTCTCACTTCCTCACACAGAGACACACACACAAACACCACTGACCTCGTGCCTGACAGGGAATATCCACAACCTTTTCCATCTCTGCGCTGATGTGACTCGGTGGTTCTTTTACAAACAGAGGATGCTCTGTAGAAAAAATAAAAAAATAAATAAACAGATAAAACTTGCTCTAGTAAAACCTTGGAAACCCACTCACAATCATCGGTGCTTTTTTTCCCCTCTACTCTTATCTGTTGCTCTCATTGTACTTTTTTTTAAAAGTACTTTGGATCACTCTGGATAAGAGCTTCAACTCAATGCTTAAAATGTCCCAAATTATTTCAAACCACGCTGAAGCAAAGCTCCTACCATTTACTCGGGTTGAGGTTGCATTGTAAGATGTGAGTCAAAGGATCATTTACCAAGAACGTGCAGGTAAGCTCCAGCGGTGACCGAGGGGACGCTGCTGCTGCGGAGCGACGCCTCGCACTCGTAGTAGCCGCTATCGCTGACCGCAGGCAAGCTGATGACCAATCTACGCCCAAAATCTCGAATCCCTGTATTGACCACTATGCCATCTTTTCTCCAAGTAATACTCATTTTGACAAGAGGTCTGGAGGAGGAAAGATGAATAGGAGCAAAAGAAAGAAAAGAGCAGGGTTTTTAATACTGATTCTGTTCCAAGGTTATGGAGTTATTGGAATACATCTGTCATTTTGATTAAGCCTTTGAATTGAAGATAATAGCCGGAATTCAGGACGGGAATTGCGAGAGATAGGGAGAACAGAGTGAATCGGGGTACAAAACAGAGATGTACAAAACACTTTTTCTATCATGTTCAAACAAAAGATATCACTGAAATCATGAAATGTCAGATGTGAGGTATTTTAATAATGCATCTGTATCCATGTGTTGTATATTGCTCTAAATATTTGATTTTGTATTTAGAACCAGATACCTAGCATTGGCAACACACTCCATGATAGCCTCATTTCTCCCCACAGTTACACTGGTGTTCTTGGGGGGGATGATGATGGAGGGGGCGATGGGGTCTGCAGGTCCCCCGACATCTACAACACGCACGGAAACACACACAAAGAAACAAAGAGAGAGAGAGAGCGTTGGGGAGAACACGAGAGAAAGAGATGAAAAAAAGAAATATATACTGTATATAAGCAGACGTCATATTTACCACGTGAGCTCGATCACATTTTCACACAGAGAGTGACCCTAATCTCCCGTTATCACCAGGAGCTAGCTAGCATGCTATCATCCAACTCCCCTGCACTATTAATACCCCTGTCTTTACTTTAGATCCATTTTCTAGTGCACACAGCATATCCTGAGCACGGTGTTAGCCCAGGTGTTAGGAGCCATTATGTAGCATAATTGAGACAAACAGAAAAGGCGATTAAATGCAGCACCATCGCTCAAGGGTTTCACACAGCCTGCAGCCAACCATCGATTCACTGCCCTCAATCAGTGATCTCTTTCTGAATGTGATCTCATTTTCCCCCGCCTCCCCTGAGTACGGGTGTTGAGTGCGTGTGCTCATGCGTGTTTGCGTATGTGTGTATGCAGTGTATTACGTGCACGCGTGCGTGTGTGTGTGTGGGTGCATATGTGAGCGTTTTTGCAGGGGTATCCCAGCTTTTCAGGATGTTATTGTGTACCACCTTATTTGAAGTCACACCCATTTTTGTGGCATCTCAGTATTTTAATGCAAAAGATTCCACTGTGAACATGGTCTGGACATGAGCACAGGCTGATAGCGGTTTCTATTCTCTATTTGATTGTTTCGTTCATGTCCCCAGCACTTTGCATCACAGTTGCATCACAGATTGAAGAACCAACAAAAAAGGTAAAAACTGATGCTTTTAAATGTACATTTTCCAAATCCTACAGCTTTTTGCTTAGGCAATAATTCCCAAGATGCCATGATTTACAATTTATAATCATTGTAAGGCATTGGGTGGCTTGACAAAAGTGACAAAAATAATACAAATGTTCAAAAGTCTTTTATTTTTAATCAATTCTAATTGAATTCTTCCACTAAACACTACGGTTCTGAAATAGTAGCAAAGCTAAGTAGTTGCTCATAGGTACTGCTGGTGACTTAATATTTGAAATAACTGTTATGCAGCCACAGGTGTGCATTTGTCAGGTGTTTTGCATGTTGTCCCCTTGCAATAAATAGGGTTACTCTGATATTACTCAAGCATTTCATTCAGCATTTCATAAATTAACTAACTAAGTTTTAGTTTGCTTTGAAGTTTTACCATTGGCACAATGAAAACTAGGAATTGGTTTGGCTTGACAAAGAACTCATTTTATTTCCTAGAAGACATGATTGGTTTCTAGGCAGACGCTAATGTTGTTAACTTTGTATTCCAGTTCACGAACTGTCGGTTTTGAGGGTACCTCAAGTGTGTAATCATGTAATTAAATGGGAAAAGTAATATGGTGACCTGCATAGCAAATATGCCTCAGTCCGAAAGACAGATATAAACAAAATCACGCTAAAGCAAAGCAAAACAAATACAGTATGTCTGCCCACTTGGAGCATTAGCCACTGTTAGTTTACGTCTTACTATTAGACCACTCACCACGCTCATATTTATTTCTTTTAGCCTGTAGCTATTTCTCTGTAGCACCACTCAAATGAACAAATACCACTCTAAAAACCTGTTTTATCTCGTCTTAAGTTGCAAAATACAGTTCCCCACAGATTGCAGTGTCATATACAATGAACACTGCACTGCAAACTTTGTATTCCTACTGCAGTGATCAGATGCTGGAGTTACCAACAAGCTGATGTTACAAATGCGTGGCTACACACGCAACGTATACTTTAAAGATTTCTCGGGCGATAGGCCATATGGTATAAAAGGAACTGTTATCTTCAAGGGTTTTACTATCACCGAATTGACTCCTTTGGTTTCTGGGAATGTGTGACTTTGTTTAGACAGCATCCCATTTTTAGTGGTAGCTGCATTTGGCTTAGATGAGAGGAGGTGACACTCCTGAGAGAATAGGGGAAGGGCCAGGCGTTTTGAAGAGCTCAACTGAGCACTGACGATTTGAAGCAAGAGTACGTGTGAATGCGTGCATGTGTGTGTGTGTGGTGTGTCTGTGTTTATGCGTCTGCAATCATACACTGTTCTCTCAGTGCCATTTTCATAAATCTGCTTTTTGTGAGAGGCGATTAAACTGAAGGTCCAGTTTATGGGCCTGTTCATTCGGCCAGTCAGAGAGGTGCTGCTGGAGCTGTGCCTAAAACACACCCTGGGACCATAATCCCCTGCTCCAGCCAGAGGTAGAGGAGTACCTAAGAACAAGAGGACAACTATTGTGGTGGAGATAACGGGGGCGATTACATCTCAACCCACTGAGAATATTGAACAACAGAGAGGACAGATATGGAGGAGGAGCCAGTAGAGGGCGCTATGTCTATTCCTATTGTCTTTGGCTGAACCACCTGTTGAATAGCTACTCCACCACTGAATTGAGAAAGGAGGTGATCAAAACTGTGACATTAGATATATCTGCAACAACCTGTTGCAATCTGCTGATGAGAGCTAGCTGGTGACTCACTGTGTCCTTGGCTCAGTGGCTGAGGAAGTCTGTTGTTGAAGTATGTGTGTGTATGTGTGTGGGTTTGTGTGTGTGTGTGTGCGTGCTTACTCTCCACTGTGAGTGTGATAGGCTGGCTGGTCTTGTTTTCTCCATTCTTGTCATTGACAGCCTGTGCATAGTAGCGTCCTGCGTCAGGGGCCACCGTGGACAGGATTACCAGTGTGTTGTCCAGGGTGATGGCACTAGGCAAGTATTGATGCATACACACACACACACACACACACACACACACACACACATACATAAACAAGCACCCGCGGACACACACTCATATCATTAAACCTGTGAGTAGTTTGTTACAGTTGGTCACAGTCAATAAATCCTCAGGCTAAACTGACACAGAGTCATAAACACAGACACAATTTATGTCTGGGCAAGAAACATGCACAGAACACAAGAACACTCCTGCTAGGTAACATCGGGTCTTAAAATCCTTGTGTTTCTATCGTGGCGCCCTGAGGATGAGAATTGCTGTACGTTGGTAAGGCTCATGGCTGTGAACATGGGAGAAGAGCCCGTTAAATGAGAGATGACGCTAAGCGCACAGCCAGATTAGGGTCTTTGTATCTGCCAGCATCTGCCTGATCGCCGCAGAATAAACAGACACACTCCTGGACAATTAGGGGATGTGGCTCTCGCCGAGCCAACACGCACACCAACATACACACTCGCTTGTGAATATCAATGTGGCCTGACACAGAGCGAGAAACAAGCGGTAAAGGCAGAGTGTCCTGTCACTGCCTCTCAGCGTCATAGAGCAGAGCTTCGCCGCTACGCTTTAGAGTTGGCTGCATCATAACCAGCTCCGGTATTACTGGACGGACATTCCTGGAAGTGTTTTAAAACTTTCCTTCAGTACTCTTGCCATCTCTTAGGAGCCCTGTGGGCAAGGGATTCACGCACCTATCCGTTCTGAGGCGTCCGAGCGAGAGAATACGATTCTGGGTAAACGTCTAAACGTCTTCACGTCAACTATGACATGGCAGAGCTCGCTGCTGAATAATAGATGATGAGGTGGTTTCTGAGGGGCCACAATCTGCCTATCTGTCTGTCTGGAGGGCTAAATTAGTCTCAGGTGATTACCTAGACCTCCCTGACACAGAAGCACTATGTGGACACACACGCACACATGCACACACACACACACATGGGGGTGCTGGGATGCTGCTCATGCATCATGCGTTATTGAAAATGTTACATGTATATCTGAACATACATGACTCCCCACGCAAACACAGCCACCGCACACACACTCACGGCGTATCAAATCATCCACAAAATTCCCACAGCGCATATACAGCCTCACGCACGTTCTTGCACATATGCTTCACATACACCCTCTCCCACACACAAATCCATACAGGGGTGAGTGCTGTCAGTCAAACGTATCGGCAATTTAGGCCTTTTGTCCAATTTTATCTAATTGGTTCCCCCGCTGCCAACTCTATCTCTACCCTTCAATCATTCCGCCAGCAAAGTCAATAGGGGCAATATAATAACCCACTATATCACAGAGAGGTGTTCAATGATGAACGCAGGGCCTTCGCCAACGTTCATTCACATCAGCTATTCTGCTCAACCTCACTCATGGTGTGTGGGGAGATTGCAGAAAATCTGTGAGCGGTATTGAACTTTTCAAGTGAAAGATACTTTGGCAGCTCAACTCACATGTGAGAGCGCTCACACATGCACAGAAACAGAGTCACACGCACCCTGTGCTCAACCCAAACAGACCAATACATAAGGGTCCAGACTTACATGCGGCTGCTCGAGGGAATCTTGCGGCCATCTCTGAACCATGTGATCTGCGGCCTGGGGAAGCTGTGTATCCGCGGAGCGTGGATGAGAGCGCCCTCACCCTGGGATACAGTTTGAGACCTTTCATCCTCCACAAAACCACCTATATCTGAAAGGCAGAGAAAGACAAGAGAAAATGTTGGATGTTCATGCCAATAACAATCATTATTTTTTCTGCACTTTTTTATAAAAGCGAAGCCACTTTAGTTTGAGTGACTCATCCACATACATGACAGGCCTTCAGAGCCAGGGTGTATATGGGAAGAAAGCTTCACTCACAGGCAACTTGCACTTCAGTACTGCATTGCATTATTGCACCCACACGGTTCCTGACAATGCAGCGGTAGTGGCCAGCGTGTGATCGGTCCAGGGAGGGGATCAGGTACCTAATGGACACACACAACACAAACTGCCATTAGTCATCATCAGTGTGACAGACAGGGACACTTGGTCATTTTTCCGCTTTTATCCCCTCCACTCAAGACGCTAAATGAATTGTGATATTTCAGTAGACATCTGAAACGCACTCCACTCGGCCAAGTGGCCAATTTACAGTACAGTAGGAATAGCATGAATATAATGGAGTGGTCCTGAATCCTCTTTAGTGCTGATGAAGTGCTGGACAAGGGATGTAACCTAAAGAAAGAAGAACGCAGTTCACAGGTCAGTGGTGGAGTGATCAGTGGAGACAGCTGGACTCACAAAACCCCTTTGTTATCCCTCTATCTTTAGCCAGGGGAATCAAGTCTTATGAACTTGTAGAAAGCTTTAGTCTTGGGCAGCCATACCTCAATCTCTCCCCCGATGTGCATTCATGTTAAATGGTGTGTGTGAACTTGCAAGTAGATAAGGCCAGAGCGGAGTCCCATTTAATTGGTCTGCTTAATAAAGCCACTTGGAAGTTGGGAGTCCGCCCCTACCATGTTCCCCCTGCATTGCAATTCAGGGGGGCGCTGATTCCTTGGTTAAATGGATTCCAGTTTGCCTCTTTGATCAGGGCTGGTGGAGAATAATAAGCAGAGCGCTGGCCTGTAAGGCAGACCCAGAGACTAAGCCACGTGAGAGCACAGCCAACTGCTGAGGAAACACAGGCAAAAAGAGGAGAAGACAGACAGTGAGAGAGAGAGAGAGAGAGAGACAGCCAGACAGAGAGAGGATGTTTGTGTGTGTTTGTGTGTGTGTGTGTGTGTGTGGTAGGGGGGGACTACTGATAGCAATTGGCCACTGCCACCTGGGAGTGTCTGTCCATGTCTAGGGAACTAACTCGGGCTGTGAGTTGTGAGAACTAACAGGGTCAAAATCAGAAAGAAGCTATGTTTCATTCTGAGCTGGTTCTGGCTTGTGACCGCGAACACACACACACACACACACACACACACACAGGTCTTGGTTAGCTGAGGGAACACAGGCTGGAGTTTGGTTTTGCCATTCGGTGCTGTTGGGTAGAATCATTGTTAGGGAGCTGAAGTATATATGAAGACGCTTCTTTTAAAGTTCATTGTCAGTGAAACAGCATCTTGTTGTTGCCAGAGCAGACTATCCCTCCCACACTGTACTGCACTGTACTGTACTGTACTGAAAACCACGGATGGTGCGCTTTCAATGTGACTCAAAATAATAAAACAGCATCAATTAAGAAGACAAAAAAAAAATCATGACAAAAAAATCATGACTACAGGCCACAGCCAGATTGCCACCATATAAGAATATGCAGAAGTATATGTAGCAGAAAGAGAAAAAAAAGAGCATCTGCTCACACCATCTCTGCATATTGAATACAGTGCGAGATACAAATCGGAATAAATTTGACAATCCCCTGAACACAAGATGTTATATCTCAAGGGAGACACGCAGCCAAATCAGTCTTGAATAAATCCATAGAAATGAGTCTAGTATAGTGGAAATGAATAGAAATGAGCAATTGAGTTATTAGTTACATTTAAATGCTGCTAAAAGTTCCCGGTGTATTAGGCTAATTATAGTTGATGGATAAAAAAAAGAAAAAACGGCTGTGGGGGGGGCGAGGACGGGGCTGTGTTCCTCACCTGTACTCCAGGGAGAAGCGTGTCAGCTCGGTACCGTTGTAGATCCATTTGAATTCCAGAGGCCAGCTGCCCTCCGCCATGCAGGTCAGGACCAGACGGTTCCCCTCCAGGTGAACCTGGGTCTGAACGGGCTCCATCTTGAAGTAGGGCGGGACATCATCCACTGTTGCGAGATAGGGGAGGGAGAGACGGGAGAGAGGCAGGCGGGCAGGCAGGGAAGGAGGGAGGAGGAGGAGAGATAGAGAGAAAAGTAAAGTGGTGGGAAATGTGATTCAGTGACTTCTGTGAGCAGACAACCAGCGCAAGTCCAGCAATTCACAGAAAATGAGGACTCAGAACAAGCTATTTCCATTTTTCTCCGGCGCTGATTGGGAACTTGAAGGTCAACAGAAAACCCTGCCAGAAAGTGCAAGGAATAAGTTGTTACTGCAAAAGCGGCTTGCTCTTTTATCCGAAATTCAAATGCACTGCCAAAGAGGTAGAAGAGCAATTTGTGCCGCAGAAGAAGTCTAAATGAACACTTCCATAGCTCCAGATCAGCAAAAGAGGACGTGGGGGAGTAACAGGGGGGAAGTGGGAGAGGGAGAGACCAAAGGAGGAAACAGACACAAAGCAGAGAGAAAAAAATATCGGAGATCGAGTACAAGAAAGAGAGTGGGAGAGTAGGGAGAAGAGAGTGAGGAAGAAGGAAGCCATGGGGGTGGGGTAGTGGAGGTTGCTTTAGAAAACACAAAGTTTCCCAGCCCTAAACCCCCTTTTCTGACAGGATGAGTTATGCTCTGTGCCTCCCTTCATTTATCTTTATGGTTCCCTAATGCAGCCAGATTATACAGGCCCCATCCGCAACACTGCACACAGCCAGTGCAGCAGCAGAAAGCAGCAGAAAGCCTTTAAGGTGACACACAAGGGCCAGGGCTGAGCTTGGAGACAAAGTGCTTTCATTTGAGTTGATGAAAAAAGGCATGATCAGACCTATTGATCTGTGTGACTCACCAGCCACAGGCGACACTGAGCCAATTGTGCCAGTGTTTGTGGCGGGCTAATTAAAGTCTGTATTAATAGTTGCAGTAAGCCGCCCGGGCCCCGGAGCACGCCTGATTCTCGGTCTGCCATGCTGGCTGACTCCCACGGCTGATTACTGGAGCCTCTCTCTCCCGACACCGATGCACAGGTTCAACACAGGAGATGTATGGCGGCAAACGCAGGGGACGGCGTAGTGTAGTGGAACTAGGTGCATGTAGGGGCAGCCTCTCTGAGCACATAGGAAATTGGTGCCTCACTGTAACTGCTCCTAACACAGGGAGCAAACACACACACATACACACTACCTCTCCAATGGCCTCCGCTCACACCCCTTCCCCTCACACACAAACACCAGCCATCTCGCCACTTAGTGCTTCTAAAACCAGTCCTCCCATCTTTCCTATTTGGTAACAAGA
>CABFOQ010024996.1:0-11590 GCA_900660455.1 Gephyroberyx darwinii
ACTGGAGGACACACACACACAAACACACACACATACACACCTCAGCCTTCAGAATGCACCACACACCTAAGCATCAGCCTGGGAGTCAAGACAGAGTTGAGTGGCTCCTGGTTTCAGACAGAGCTGTGTGGTGTGACCCATTGCCCCAGCACTTATTACAAAAGAAATGGAGCGTCCAATTAGAGTTAGTCATACTCAACCTGCATTTCACACACACACACACACACAACTTTGATCTCATTTGAAGGCTCATCAGCAGACATGCTTCCTCTCTCCTCTTACTCCAAAGATGATAAATAGCGGTGTTCGTTCTGTAGCCGTACTTAACGTTAGAGCTAACACAGACCATGCACAGCAGTAGTCATATGGGTATATCTGTGTATGTGAGTGTATATGTGTATGTGTGTTTGTCCATGCACATATGTACACGTGTGCACGCTCATGTATGCTTTGTCATGCTGTAAAGGTATAGAGTAGCAACTAGACATACATGTATTTTGCTGTTGCATGAAACAAGCAGGTTGACTGGATGAACATTTACACACGAGATGGAGAGAAAGCGTTGTCATTCTAGACTCTAACCATTTCCAGGGAGCGACGGGGAGACTCAGGATTAGTTCCATCCTAAGGGTCCATTAAAAACAAACAACCTAATTACTTGCACCTTAAGTGCCAAATACTTCCAATCATTCCTCCCTCTCTGCTATGCTAAAGCGCAGGTCAGACAATACTGTTCAAGTCTTGCCCAACGAGGGAAGCGACATTATTGCAAAGATAACATTGATGAAGAATTTTGTATGAGCCTTCTTTCACTTTGAGTGTGATTGTATATGATTGGCCATTGTCAAACGTGCTTTTCTTCCGGTTCATTCTCTTTTTGCGAGCTAAATTCCTATTGGCTCTTGGTGCCAAGATCACTCTCAGATTTCAGTCTCGGTGAGTCTTGCACCACTTCACAGTACACAAGCACGAACAGACTCGGCCTGACAAAATCAAACATGTTTGAAAAGATAAACTCTAAAGATAAACCAAATGATCTCACCTGACCTCGGTTTGGAGGAGTAAAGAGAAAAGAGCAAACATTTATAACAGCTCCACCATATACTGGAAGTGCTGCGTGCAGAGTTTATGCTAAGCACAGATGACAACGTGACTTGCACAAATCTTGAAAATATTTCATAACTTGAGTATCAGTTTCAGGCCAAACAGTAGGGATATTAAAATTTCCGTGAAGAGGCTAAATCATATCAAGATAATCTGGTGAAGCAGTGTTCAACATTCTGACAAAAGATATGGCCTTTCTAATTTCTGTTTTTCTCTCTCTTCCACGCACACAGCAGAAACATAATCCCTCTCCATGTAGGTTTTCCAAGTGAGCCGGGCATCCATGACACCGCTTAGGGAATTCTGCAGTTCCATTAGTGGACCATCATTTAATGGATTCTCACAGGGACCAATCAGACGACAGCATTTCTGTTGCTCATCTCCCACTAGGTGTAAATAATGCTTAGCATTATCCCTGACACAGGAAAGTACACATGGTGTATGTGCAGTATAACACGCACACAAGCATTGCACATGTACTGTATGCGCGCACACACACACACACACACACACACAACTCTTGAACAGATCCTTGCAACAGTGACCTAGACATAATCCTGACGGAGGCAGTGCTAGCCTCCCACCACCATCACAATACTCATTAAAGCTGATATTACCTCAGCCAGCCTGTCTGACTTAAAGAAACCTGGCAATTTGCTGCAGTAAAATGAGGTAATTACAACTCTTATCAGGCTCCTCACCTCACAAAACAGCATTTAGAGAGAGGGAGACTACTCCCCAATGGTTCACTAGCTCTGGAACAAGGCTCTGGCTGGCTTCCCAATAACACAGCCACTCCCACCCACTGTCATCTATTCTCCTACCCATTGCTGCGCCTGCCCCTCTCCTTTATTTCCGACAAAAATATCAAAGGCAGTAATTTAATAATTCTAATGAAATGAGGAAAATAATTTCTTGATCAATACCTTGTTTAAAAGTATGGGATTAGGGCCTGAGGAGTATCACATTACAATGCCATGAAAAGTTCTCCTGTTTCCAAAATGCAGAATGGAAAAATGAAGCCCCGAGTACCTCACCACACTCCATGTTTATGTTGGACAGCCTAAATGGAGAACACGACAATGTAATTTTGCCTTTTCCATATGGAACATGTCTTAGGTCTATACATTAGAGCTTTGATATTTCTCAACTTCACAAATGGAAGTTAGATGTTTGCCCTCACTCGGCCCTGTCATCACTTCAGCTGGCTGGAGACGCGAGCAGACTGAAAGAGAAGAGCCAAATGCAGGTCTGCACTGGGATTGAGCAAGGCTGACATTTAGCAGTGAGCTAATGGGCTATCTGGGGTGACTTAAAGCATCTTTTTTCCTCGGGCAGACCAGGAAATAGCGCTGAGTAAACACTATGATGTCATCTCAATTACCTCCCACCACAGTCCCTCACCCTGATTAAGACACTAAGGATTGTCATTAGCACAGTCCTGTGTGAGTGTGAGTTTGTGTGTGCGTGTGTGCTGTGGGAGTGTGAGAGAAAAACACCAAGTAAAAATAAAAGGATACTGAAATGGAGGACGTGGTAATGTCAAATGAGCAACGTCAAATATGTGTACAGTGTACGAGTGTCTCAGATGGCATCTTGGTGCATTGTATAACAACTGGGGGTTAAGAGGGCACAGAGATAGATGGAAGTGACTGTCCTTTCCTGTCACACTGTCCTGATCTGAGATAACTATCCCATAATATGTGGGGCCTACATGGAGAGAGAGAAAGAGAGAGAGAGAGAGAGAGAAAGAGAGCATGGAGTTCATGTGAAGAGAGAGACTGAATCAGATATGGAGGGAGTAAATCGGAGAGACAGTGCGATGGAGAGGGCGTCATGTGGCAGTGCCCTGCGTTATCTTATCCACAACTGGATCTAACCTTTGCTGAATGCGAGAGTCACATCATTTCTCAGAAACCACATGACCACATGCCTGAATGTACCAAGACACACACTCGGACTCTCTATCTCTCTCACACCCAATTATGAACACAAGAAGAACAAAATCGCCTTAAAATAGGGAACCGACACACTTAAAGCAGAAAGAAACAAGTGTACACGCCGTGGGTACACACATGTACGGATGACACATAGACGCTAGGGCTGGGCGATAAATAGCCTGCACAATGTTTATGCTAGCACATTACGAACTCACATCTAGATAGGGTTGCCAGGTCGGGTTGAATTCATTCAGGGAGATTTACGTCCTTCCCCAATATTAAACCGCTACCTTTTGTTTTCCTGCTGAACAATATCGGAACATGGCATATACCTAATTCTGCTTTTCTTATTAAAGGCACAGGTTGCAGCCAAGCGCGCTATGTGTGTCCTTTTCTTTTTTTTATATTGAAACAGACGAGGCGACTTGTGCACTTGAGACAAGAGGAGGGAAGTTCTGGTGCACTTTCAATACAGTCAATACAGTCGCTTCCTTTGCAGAGCTTCCTGTGCCCTTACATTTGAGCAATTTGACCGAAAATGAGACACATATAAACACACGTCATGGGAATTTCTTTGACACGATTATAGAAAGTAACTTCATCTCAATTTGATTATTTATGCCTGTATTCATCGTGAAAAATGGGTCAAATTATCGTGATGAGGATTTTTGTCCATATCGCCCAGCCCTTAACAGACACTCACATGTACACACACACATGCACACGCGTACACAGACACACTGACACACAGCATGCGTGTGCGCACATGACGCACACTAACACAACGGAGCCCAGCTGCTCCTCATATCACCTCCGCTGGCTGGCACAGCCTCAGAGTCTGACTCAAAACCTTGGGTGGTATTTATCAGAGCAGAGAGAGAGAGAGGAGAGAGAGAGGACCCAAGTCAAGCTGGAGATTTTAGAGACATACGAATGCAGCGCTCCTCACACTCCTTGACGCAAGTGTGAGGAGCCCTGCCTTAAAAAGAACACACGAATAACACGGAAATGAACGCAGAAAAATCTGTTAATCCTGAAAAGTGAAATTTAATACATATTCACTCCTGTCACTGCTAGTTTCTCCCCGAGAATAAAGCAATGTACCGTTGAAAGCAATAAAAAAGACTGTTTGGGAGGGAGGGGGTCAAACAGCAGCTTGCTATATCCAATCTCATTAAACACCGTTGTTAACCATGTTTGGATGCACCGCAAAATTGACTTGTGCCTCTTGTATAACTCACCCATCGGCAGAGAGGGAGACAGAGAGAGAGCGAGGAGAGGAGCCTTGAGGGTTTTGAAGCCGTGCACTCCCTCCGTCTCATCTGCGGCAGTAAAAGAACAACCTTCAGCCACCTTGAACCCACTGGAGCTGAATTTCAATAAAAGTCAAATTATCACCCGGGCCCGTGGGGCTTGGGAAGGCACTAAGCCTGAACTGACTGTGCATATAAGACGATTTAACAGTCATACGGAGGTGTGAGTGAGTCAATCAGACGACGCACTGCTTTTTCTCACCAAGAGGGAGTCTCACCGGCGAGCAGTGCTTACTGTACCCTATCTGAAGAGCATAGCGCTGGGATGGACCACTGATTGTTTTGTGTGTGTGTGTGGGTGGGTGTGTGTGTGTGCCCCGGCATAAGCGCTCGCACGCGGGTGAATGCGTGCATGCCAACGTGCGATAGGGAAAGCGCTTTTCAATTTAGCTGCGTTCTCCCTTGACCAGTGTAGTGAGATCCAGGTAATTGGTACCTCGGTTCGGTATTCCCCAGCCATGCACTCTCCACCGCGGGGACGGTGTTGGCTAAGACGGTGTGATCTCACTCCCTTAGCCATGAGCGAGGTGTTCTTCGGGGAGCTCGTTAGTGCAGCTCCACCACACACACACACACACACATCTTCACCCACAGCACTCACTCAACACACACACACACGAGTAGAGAAAGTGACCACCAGAGATTCTCATGAATCTCAGTGAGATCAGTGATGGACTCTCAGAATAGTACTTCACTTATTACTCCCTCGGACAAGTACTTTGTTACACTACTTATTATATACTTGTTATATTACTCAACATTACGCAGCCCTTCTCGCCTGCAGGATCAGACAACAGCAGGGCTCAGAGGCAGGGAAACAGCAGGGTTTTCTTCTGCAGCACAGGCTTATTAATCAACAGAAGCACGTGAACCACAGGCGAGGCAAAATCAAAATGAATGAACGGCAGACACAATCTCTTCATCAACTTTGTTTAATAAGACAGTAGCCTAACAATCTTGTCATCAAACATCTGGGCTGGAGAACAACTCCGACCCGTTAACGAAAAATACTGAAACACAACCATTCAGCTGACATATTTCGACATCATACTGACTCGTTGAGTAATATATAACTGTAACGCGTTACTGCGTTACCGTCCAACACTGAGATCAACTCCCATTCTCCCCTTCCTCCCATGCAATCCATCTCCAATAGATAAAAATGCCAATGGCCTCTCCTATGCCTCGAAGCAAAGACAATGTTTTCCATTAAAACCAAACAGTAAATCCCCACTCACACAGCACATGCTCACACGCCTAGGGATGTCTATATATTTTTGGAGATGGCCTTTGGTTTACCTTAGGGGGTTTGCTGGTGTCTGCATTCACTTTCGGCAGCAAGGGAATAGGAGATAGAAAGTCCTGAGGCTAAAAGAAAAACTTTCAGCGGAGGATCTTGACCTTATAGCATGAGGCTGACAGAGGCGAGTGAGATCCTCAGATGAGAATCTATAACGAGAGAGAGAAAGTGAGAGAGAGAAAAGCAAAGAAATATAATTTGTATCTCTGGGGAGTACGAGCCAGACGGACCATCTATAGTATATCCGTCTGGAAGTCTCTCCCCCTACAGGGGATAACGACATGTAAGCTCTCGATGTTCATCAGAGCCTCTTATGAGTCTTTCCACCATCGGCTTCCTTCCATTTTTCCCCCTTTTTTTCCTCATTTCTCATTGGCTGTATCTATCTCTCTCGCTCACTCTCTCCTCGTCCTCGCTGAGCCATTCTGGATGCAAAACCATGGCTCAGAGAAACATGGAACTCTACTGGGAGAACAAATGTCACTTCACACACATTACATTTAGTCTGCATTGCCGCAGGGAGGGTGTGGGGAATGTTTTGAGTGATATAGTGCCACACACATACACACACACACACACACACACACTATGCAACTGAACTAATCTGATTTGGCTGTCTATCAGTGCATCCATGGGGCCTGGGTGCTTGAGCTTTGGCCCAGAACACAGCCCAAATGTCACAGCTGTCCAGTGACACTAGTGGGGGACCCAAAGATCTGCCTTCCCCCTGGCCCCCACGGCTCTCTCAACTGTAGCTATGCCAGCACTAGCTGTCTGCTTTTAGGCAATATACACAGACACCCGTGACAGCTGGGAATGGAAGCCTGGGGCCCCTGGCTGCCAAAATCATATCCTTACCATTTTTTTACCCTGCCATTTTGGATCTTCCATGGACGAGTCTTTTGTTGATTGCTAATGCAGCTGAGAGAAATTGTGACACGGGTGGATCAGAGGGGCAAGGTTCTGGATGTAGCGAGACAGCCTGTGGTTAGCCTCTCAGAGAAAAGGTCTGCCTGCCAGAGAGCTTCCAGGCAGCGCTTTACTCCGCAGCCCCCGCCAGATGAGGCTGTTTGCTGGTGAGATGCGAGCCGAGCTCCAGGAGTAAAAGTGCAACACTCTGCTCGCTGTGCGACAACAGTGTGGCTAAAGAGCTGAGACGCCTCGTTAAATATGTAGTGCCACCGACCCGCTTCAAGCTGTTTCCTTACTTCACACGTAAGGAGCAGTCACAGCAAACACTTGCTCGCTGATCACTTTACATACACATGCATACACACACACACACACCCGTGCTCACACTCGCCCACGCACACGCGCACACATGAATACAGAAAACACAGACACCTAACACAGCTGTAAAAGCTCAAAACTGCTACATAATTTATCCAGTTGTATGGTACGGGCTACAATAGATGCAGGTGTCTGTCCAGTGTGTGGGTGTGAGTATATCCTGGTGGTGTAAATAGCTGATGGAGTAGAGTGTTTTGCAGGTGTTTGGAGAGAACGGCACCCCCACGGCAAGACCTATTTTGGGTCAAGTGGCAGGAGTGTTTGTGTCGGAGGGAGTGAGTGCACCTTTGTGTGTGTTTGTGTGTGTGCAGGACAGTGTGTATAAAATACTCTGCTTGCAGTTTGCAACTTAGGACAGTATAATGTTTGCAGAAAACTCCATCTATGTGTGTGTGTGTGCATACATCTGTGTGTTTCTATCTATTGTCAACATCACTTTGTGTCCTTGTACAAACTGCATTGAAACATGGACAAAAGCTGCATACACAAGCGCCTGTATTGATCCAGAGAAGCACCGATGACTGCAAGTGTTCAAGTCATCTCTGCCATCGACCTGACTGCCAGTCTTTGCAGTGGCGTGGAAGAGCCACGGCATGCTAAGGCAGAGTCAGACAGATAGACAGAGAGAGCCTGGGGAGGCTTCATTACAAAAGTTTACTGGAGCAGAAAGGCTGTGTGTCACCTCCCAAAATGAACGCCCAGCCCACGGGGGTCGACCGCCCCGTCATGCTGGACAGTCTACACTGACCACTATATATAAAAGACAAGAACGGACAGCAGGCGGTGTACAAAAAGCCATGTGTGGATGTGCTCCTGTTCCTGTGCATTGTACAAGAACAACATATATTGTATTGTATTGTCATAACAAAACTCGGATCAGCCATAATACAGCACAGACTGCAGCAAACACCGATGTTTGCCAGTATCCCATTACACACAGTACAGAACATTTCATATAATGTGTTAGCTCAGGCTTAAGTGTTTGTTGAGCCAATATGCCTACCTCTTCATGAAGTGTCTGTTATCTGTGTTTGTGGAGTTATTAATGTGAACGGGTGTTGGAATGACTCCCAGATAAGTTTTCGCAGTACAGCACTCCCCTACTCTTTCCTGCTCCCCAAGGGGGTTGTTAGCCCGAGTGTCCCCTGACAGCTCGCTCCACATAATGAGGCTGACAGGCTAAAACAAACACAGGTAGAGAACATGGGTAGACAAAGAACACAGGTAAAGAAACAACCAAAGGAGATGGAGGAGATGGGGGGGAGGGAGCCGGGCAACTCTCTCTATCTTCATGGTAAAACATATGGCCGCTGCTGTGGCTGCTGTGGCTGCTGTGGCTAGGGGTAAAGCTACGTGCGTCTTTTTTTCCTTCTTCTCACATCCCTCTCTCCCTTCTTCCTGCTCTGCTGTACACAGGTGCAGCTGTACATGGCCTCTGTAAAGGCAGAGGGACATAATTGATGGAGGGATAATGCAATGTGCTATCTCCTCTTTTTTTTTTTTATTCCTCTTTTCCGTCTCTCTCTGCCGCTTGATACCGTCTCCATCCTTCTCGCTCTCTCTCTCCCCAGGTGTGCTGGTGGCTAGGGCTAAATGATGAACAGAGCCACAGTGTCTGCTGTCTCTAATGGGGACATTATGCAGGAGGATGGGAGTAGCGCTCACACCAGGCTCGTAAATCACAGACTCCTGGAGAGACACTCACTGCAAGGCCTCACTGCTCCACTAACCCTGGAATAGATGCACACACATTAATGGGAAAAGCTCCTCGGGCACACGTGCACATATGCAAACACATACCAGGTGCGTGCATACACACATACACACACACACACATTCCTGCTATGGTTATGCGTGAACACAACTAAAAACACACACAGCACAGCACAGTCCATTTACCTGACCTGTAGCTTGTAGTCAACATTTGCCACGTACCCACTTGGAGACAATTCACTTACATCTGTCCGGCAACGGCGCCTCCGCAACAGGACAGTGTACACCAGAGCTTTTGTCAATGTGATTGAAGTTTGACAGAGCAGTTGAAGCATTATTAGTGCTCCCTGTCACGGCCCGGTACACCCAGAGGCCCGCTGGTGGCACAGGTGAGGTAAACACGGGTCCCATTTAGCATATTACCCATCAGTCAACACGACAAGCAAAGGAGATAAGGAAATGCACACCCACTGTGAGTGGGAAAACAAGCACCCCAGTCTGCCCCATCTCAGAAGAAGGGCTATATGAAAGTACTTTGGCAGGTGTGAGTGCAGGCACCCACACACACACAAATACCCACAGACACTCATACTCACACGCAAGCACATACACGCACAGGCACATGCTTGCGTCTTCACACACGAGGTGATGACAGAAGAGACATTATCTGCAGCGGAATATCTCCGGGAGACGTCTTACACAGTTAATTGACTGTGATGAGCCAGCTCCAGCACGCCTTGACGCTCTCTTTTTCTTTCGCTTTTCTCTTATTTATCCCGCAATTTTCACTCAGGGTGTACAGAGATAATCTGGAGAAATCCACAAAATCGAGGTATTTCTTCTGAGTCACTTATAAGCCCCCAAATCCTGGGAAATATCCCAACCACTGCTGCATGGCTTATTGCCACAACAAATATGCTATAATCTAGAAAATCCAAAGTGAGAAATATGACTTAAAATCTGCTTCCGACTATGGCTATCACCTCACAAACAGCATACTCCGGTTGATACCTGGAATAATAGGAGTGAAAGAAAATGTCAACCATGACTTCTAAGGCCATTTATGTCCTGGCAGTTAAGTTAATTCTCGCGGGGGTCTGATGTGGCAACACGGGCTTAGCCAGCAGAGCTGTTTGGACTAGAAACAGACGGCTGGCCCAGCAGTGGGGAGCTCCGTTTAAATACTCTCTCCTTAGGGGGCCTTGAACCAAGCTGACCCTCCCTGATTCAGCCAAACATAGACACACATGCACACACACACACACACACGCACTAACAGGGGTATGTCCTCTTGAGTTTCTGTCAGGCTGCCTTGTTGGTTGCATTGTGGGGTTTTTTTTCTGTGGTATTTGTTTTGCAATTATTGAAGAGAGGGAGGTAAAAGAAAATAGAGAGAGACAGGCTGACAGAGAGATTGATACAACGGGCAAAAGGGAGACAGCATGCATACGCTGCCTCTCACTGCGATGTTTACACAGTCCGCTGGTATTTGTCTTACATCTTTGAAATGGCATGAAGCAACCTTTATCCAGCGCCGATTCCTCCCTGAAGATAATAGATTGTGAAGACAAAACCTCCATCTCAAACCTCCTCATCTGCCCCTTCCTCACCTCTCCTCCCTATCATACGCACACACACACAGACAGACAAAGACATACACACACACCTCTGTCAACACTTCCTGAGGCGGCAGTGTTAATTCCTCCCGGCCTATTCTCAGTCACACATGGCCGTGGAGGCTGTCGCCAGTGGAGCCTCACTGCTAGATTAACCTTTGCTCTCACCACGGATCTGTTTTTCAGTGGGACCAGCAGTGGGACAGGGGCCCTGGCCTGCAGATAGTAACTCATTGTCAGATAGTTGTCCACGCCGGGGCCTGCATTAGTGGACTTTTGAAGAGTGGGACTGTTGACGTAGGCAGGGTGCCAGCCAAGAAGAAAAACAGGCCTACTGCCCCACACAGCAGTTAACCTGACCTCTCCCCTCAGGGCGTGAGGAAGGGTGGAGGAGTGTGTGTGTGTGTGTGTGTGGGTGTGTCTGTGTTCATGTGTGCCTGTCTGCGAGCATGTGCGGCGGTGTGCGTCGACGTGTTTTCTCTGTGCTTGTGCAAGTGCATATTTTGGCTGGTGATGAATTCCAACACAGGGAAAGAAAAACAATACTGGCACTTTCTTTCTCATTTCTCTCAGTTTTTCTCACTGGTGCACAACGCACAATCCTGTTTTCCCTATTCTCCCCTGTGGCCTGTGTTACATTTACCAGAGTGAAAAAGGTCACATGTCATCGTAAATGTAATGAGCATGTTCTGGAGGAATATAGCCACTGGCACTGGAGCCGCAGAGTTAAAACAGGGGTGCTTCAAAACCAAAGGAACTTCAATTGAAAACATTGGACTTGTTTGACCAATTGACCCACGTGTACGGCAACAGGTCTATAGCCGTAAACAAACAGTTGGCTGTGAAATATCAGTTTTGCTCTAGAAATCAATACTGAACTAACCTTTCTACATTATCAAAGGAATAGACTTACAGCTCTCACTGGCTGGTCCACACTCTCACTTACAACACACACTTCAGTCACAATGATTATCTGTTGTGCTGCACTAATAGAGAAATAAATGACTTATGCTTTCAAACAATTCCTTTAACTTAATGGGGTAGAATAGACTTCACGGAGTAAAGAGGGAAAGAGAGAGGGAGGGCGAGAGAGGTAGAGACAGAATGAGGGAGTGGAGCACTTTGATAAAGAGACTGGGGAGAACATGAAAGAGCTACTGTGCTGCTATCCCGGTCATTTTGTTGAGATATTGGCCTTTACGTTGTGCCGAGTTCAGTTAAGCTGCCGCGGCAGAGGCACAATGGAGAACTAATTTCCTGCGAGCAGAGAATGGTCCGGGGCCTGCACATTCCAGCTCCACCTGCCTCAGCTCC
>CABFOQ010025001.1:0-11894 GCA_900660455.1 Gephyroberyx darwinii
CGCGGTGCCAGAGGCGGCAAGTCCGAGGACAAGGAAGTAAGTTTAATTGACTCGGAACATTTATTTCATTTTTAATCGAAGATGGATGTCAGTGCGCCCTGTTTCTGTCAATGAACCTGCTGAGTATCAAAAGCAATGACAACTGTTAACTTGAGGCTCTCATCCGGTCCAGTGGGTGCCAGTCACCAAGCTTGGCCGTCTTGTCAAGGACATGAAGATCAAGTCCCTGGAGGAGATCTATCTGTACTCTCTGCCCATCAAGGTGAGCATCATCTAAAGATGTAACTGACTGGACCACTAACTGTTGAGGCAGTCTCTTAATATTTTCAAATTTATTATCAGGAGTCTGAGATCATCGACTTCTTCCTGGGCTCTGCTCTGAAAGATGAGGTACTGAAGATCATGCCTGTCCAGAAGCAGACCAGGGCTGGTCAGCGTACCAGGTTCAAGGTGAGGTTTACAGGTTACACCTACACTTACCTGTGCAGTAGTGCTGATAGTCCAAATGTGACATTGCCACCCTCTCTATTACATGGATTGCTGACTTCCTGTGTCTTGTTTACAGGCCTTTGTTGCCATTGGTGACTACAACGGCCATGTGGGTCTGGGGGTGAAGTGCTCCAAGGAGGTGGCCACAGCCATCCGTGGTGCTATCATCCTGGCCAAGCTGTCCATTGTCCCTGTCAGGAGAGGCTACTGGGGTAACAAGATCGGCAAGCCCCACACCGTACCCTGCAAGGTCACTGGCCGCTGCGGCTCTGTCCTGGTGCGTCTGATCCCTGCCCCCCGTGGTACTGGCATTGTGTCCGCCCCTGTGCCCAAGAAGCTGCTCATGATGGCTGGTATCGATGATTGCTACACCTCTGCCAGAGGCTGCACTGCTACCCTCGGCAACTTCGGTAAGATTCCTCTATTGATCCCAACTACAATTTTCTAATTTTGCGTTAATGACCATTTATGGTTAAGGTGCCTCTAGCAATGCAGTCTACCAAACCTGTGTTGATACTAGTTGTGACCCTTGGAAGATTTCTCCTAGCTCTGCTCAGCTTCACCTCTCCAGTGGTGTAGTTGTCGTTATCAGGAGAGAAAGCAACGAGTATAGTAATGCACGGCAGAAAGATCATCCTAGCGGTCTCTTCTGTTCCCCCTTTCTGTGCTCTACATCCTGCCCCAGTGAAACTGCAGCACTAGTAAACATGGTCCTCAACTTGATCTAACGTTTACCTCTTCTCCCACAGCCAAGGCTACCTTTGATGCCATCTCCAAGACTTACAGCTACCTGACCCCTGATCTCTGGAAGGAGACTGTCTTCACAAAGTCTCCCTACCAGGTTGGTACACAGCCTAGATTGATCATTTATACTCAGTAATTTTCCCATCTGATGTATTATATAATGAAATTGATCATTGTTTTGCAGGAGTTCACTGACCATCTGGCCAAGACTCACACCAGGGTGTCTGTGCAGAGGACCCAGGCTGCTGTCCAGCCTCCTGCCTCCTAAACAGTTTTGTACCGTGGATTCGTTGAATAAAACGTTCTGAAACACCACTACAGTCTCCTTGATTTGATGGATGTTGTGCATTAATCATAAGATGCTATCTGGGGTCATGCCTGAACATGTTATCACTGGTGTGTTGTTACACTTGAGAAGGGATGGAGAGACTGCAGTAAAATGTGGTTCTTTTGTGTACCGTAGGACAGTTCTCAATCCAGTCCTGGAGGTTTTAGCTCCAGTGCTACTCAGGCACACTTGAACCAATTAGAGGCTTCAGGTTTTCATGATGCATTAATTGGTTCAGGTGTGTCTGTAAGGACTGGATTGAGAGTCACTGCTATAGGGTAATGGTGGTCTGCAATAAATGACCCAAACTAAAAATTTGGACACTAAAGAAAGCACTTCAATTTTGGAGTTGACCAAAAATTGCTAAACTGAGTGTCAAGTTAAATGTTACAACTGAAAACCCAACTCATGCATCTCTAGAGTTGGGTAATTTAACACGCTCCATGTACATACTACATAGAAGACATGGTACCAGGATGTACTGGTACCATGTGCGATAAACTTCTTATACTGTTATGCTGCTGCAGCCCCAGAATTTCCCGCTGGGGATCAATAAACTAACAGTTGTCAGTCATGGAAAATGTGCCCGTAGTTAGAGATGTCTCACTGCTTAAGACATCTCTGTTGATGTAAAGCTTGGCTGCTTCTCACTTGAGGAATAAAAATAAGCTGGAAATTTCCTAATAACTGTTACGTGATAGTTGACATCTGCAACATCGACTCGTGACTAGCAAGAAGGTGAAGGAACCCTGCATAAACACTAGTAGGTTACACATTGCTCTGATTTAGGTGAGTCACTTATTTGACCAGTAAAGTGTGGAAAGACTTCAATGAAACATATTTATCACATTTTATTTTACAATTATTACACAGGACAGACTTTATAACTATAAGAGATCTGTGTTCTTAGTCCTTTTGGGCTGCAGCTGCCATCCTTTCCTTTTGCTTCATTAGACATTTCCTTCCACTGGCATAGGCTCCCAGGTCTCCATCTGGAAAATCACAAGTCATGTATTCAACAGTTGGCTAAACACAACATTTTCTTGCCGTTGCACCATACATGCTTAAGTTACAGCCGGTCAACAGTGTAGCACTTACAGCGGGACTGGAAGGCCTTGGTAACCGCGGTGTAGTTCTGCAGTTCCTTGGCACAGTTCTGGTGGTAGCTAGGTCCTTCCCTCTGCTGGCAGGCCCTCAGACGCTCCTGGATCACCTTCACTATCTCCTGGTCCACCTTACTGAGGAGTGGAGACATGGCAACACAATGTGAGGGGCTAGTCATTGATCTTTTCTTTGCTTGCTGTCATGGCCCTACACTAGAGACTAGACAGCACCTATGGGTGATGACCCGCTACTTACTAGTCTCTCCTCCACTGCATCTCTGCCTCATAGTAGCAGACGTAGTCTCCCTCCTGGCAGTCTGTCAGATCAGGAACACGGCGGAACTTCTGGTGGTAGTAGACAGACTTGTTGTTAGCCTGGATGCTGTCAACAAAACCTGGATGAAGGAAAGGGCACAGTTCATTGAAATGTTAGCAATTGTTAGCTAAACTCAAGCCATCTGGGTTGTGTTGCTGCCTGCTGCTTCTGAATCTTTTGATGTAACGTTAGGCAACCCAGCAGAACAGATGGATTATGCTAGCTGTTAGGCTAGCTAACGTTAGCTGTACAATGTAGCAAGCAACATTAAGCATAAGCATATGACCAAGTTACCAATGGAGTTTATAATATTTTGCAAGTAACAGTGATAGCATCGTTATTAAGTCAAACATTGGACATGTAAACAGTACTAGCAACTCGTAGCAGCTGTATTGTTGTGCTATCCCAGTTAGCCCACCTCTGAATGTGGTGACAGGGAGGTCCACGGAGTAATAGAAGAGTTTAGACACGATCAGGGCTGGATTTGGCAGTGCTGTCTGTTTATCCGCCACCGGAGTCTGTCGAGGAGGCTCTGGGTATGCACCTTTATCGACGTCTGAAGGCATTTTGCCTTATTTTAATAAAGAAACAGGAAAACTCCTTCAATTCGACCTCGACTACTCGCCTTTCGAAGTAGCGCATGCGTAGAAGACTTAACATGGCGAAGAAGAGGTGAACTGATTTTCATTTTTAAAATGTTACTCTGTCATTTTTTTTGCATTGTCATAGTGCAAACAATTATTGCTTTGTAATGTCTGGCAGTAGCCCACTGCCGTATCGTAATCTATTTGCTATCTTTTCTCTCTCTTTTACAAAGAGGTCAAAGGTAAAAGGTCAGGAGTGGAGCTGTTGTACCACGACAATCCAGTAGGCGGCGATGCAGCTCTCCTATAAAACCTCCTTGGTGGTGCAGTGCTGATATGAAACAACTCTATGGGGAAAAGATAACTGTTATTAATTTGAGAAGAAGAAAAAAGCACATTAATCTTGACCTCATTACAGAGTGTGTTCAACAGGGAATATCTACAGCAGGAAACATTTTTTTTCCCAGGTGAAAGTTTTTCCAGTTTTAAGTCTGGTGATGTTGAGACAGAAATGGATTGCCAATGGATTTTCATCCCAGTTCAAAACACACATCTCAATCTAATGCCCAGCTTTTCTCACTGACATTTGTCTTGGTAGGGACAAATCAGTAAATTATTATTGCTACACTTGGACAAATTCATTTTAATCTAATTTTAATTGAATAAATGTATGTTTTGTAAGCGTAACTATTTCTCTATAAGGTATTTGCCTGATAATTATAGATATTAGATAATAATTGAATAGAAGATAATATCATTTTTATAATTCTGCCATAGAAATTAGCCTTGCCTCTGTGGACAGACCCTCTTCCCTCCTCCCATCTTCCCGTCAGGATTTGGCAGCAATTGTCTTGTTTGAAAGTGAATACGGCTCCTTGACTGCCAGCCACCAAGTTAGAGCCCGTACACTGAATGTCATCTTAAGTATTACTCTTACATCAGCATTTGCTCATCTCTCTTTCTATCCCTCGCCTGGACGGCACACACAGACATGGTCAGTGCTGCACCTGTTTTTCCTCTTTTCTCTTCCTCTCCTCTTGTCAGTGTCCAATTTCCTCTGTCTTTGTCTTCTAGACGTGTGCATGTGTGCGTGGTGTATGTCTGAGTTTGGATATTTGGGATTTGCAAGGGTAGATGTGTGTTGGAACGCTATCTTGTCATGGCTGCCTTTGAGGAGACCACGTGGAATGGTGAAATGGTGAAATGGTGACTACTTTTTTACTCTGCATCTCAAAGTTTTCTTTTCATTTTCTTTTTGTTTGGCTCCCCGCCGTTTCTGAATCATATGATACTAAAGTGTACGAGTATACAAACACCTGTCCTGCTCAAGAAGACATTTGTTTTATGCTGCCACATAATGGGCCTGAACATGTGAAGGTCAAGTCAGCTCAATGATCTGATTGAGTACAGGCAATGGCTAACGTCTTTCTGAATGACTGAATTCCACGAGTACCTCTTCAGCATGATGTACTGTGAAGACATGCAGCAATAGGGCAGAGAGTTGCAGATGGTTGGACGGTGTGGATAGGCGCACAGTCATAAGTTTGGGTTATCATGATGGTGTCCGAGCGGCATGCTGAAGTTCATCGTCCCTGTGTGTGTGGGCTGTCTCCCTTCCAGTCTCACCGCAAATTCCACGCCCCCCGCCACGGGCACATGGGGTTCCTGCCCCACAAGCGTAGCAAGAAGCACAGGGGCAGGGTGCGTACCTGGCCCAAGGACGACCCCAGCCAACCCGTCCACCTCACTGGCTTCCTGGGATACAAAGCTGGCATGACCCACATCGTCAGGGAGGTGCACCGCATTGGCCTCAGTATGTACCGCTGGACTGGGTATCGTGGTTATGCTATGTTCTTTGTGTGATGCTTACTGTTATGTGTCAAGTTAGTAGATCGTGCTCATCTGCTTGGACAGTGTACAATGGAGAGAGACAGGAAAGATGGTGGGGGTCATGTAATAAAGGTCAGGAGTTGGACTCTACCAGCATGAACCATTATTACATTGCTGAAGGTGGGGTAGCTCAGCAGGCTCGTGCCATATATTTACTATTGCATGTCATCCCCTCTCTCTCTTCTATCTTCTCTCTCGACTGTGTACTGTTTAATAAAACTGAAACGCCACAAGTATCTACCGAAGGACTCCCTTCACTGGGTTGTGCCTTTGCTGGGCATTAACAGGTAAAATACTACTCTAGGTCCATAACAATTGTCCTTGTTCCAACAGAGCAGTCCAAGCGAGAGGCGGTGGAGGCGGTTACTATCATCGAGACGCCCCCAGTCATCGTGGTGGGGATTGTGGGATACGTTCACACTATCCGGGGCTTGCGCTCCATTAAGACCATCTTTGCCGAGCATCTCAGCGACGAGTGCAAGCGCAGATTCTACAAAAACTGGTGCGGGGTTTATGGTTGTACATTGATGCACATGCCCATGCACACCCAGTTCATCACACCTTATTGACACCGTTGTTTCCCATGTCAAAGTGGCGCCGTTCTGTGTTTCAGGCACAAGAGCAAGAAGAAGGCCTTCACAAAGTACAGCAAGAAGTGGCAGGATGAGAACGGCAAGAAGCAGCTGGACAAGGATTTTGCTGTGATGAAGAAATACTGTTCAGTCATCAGGGTGATCGTCCACTCCCAGGTAGTCTCACACACAACTGTTTAGAGTCCCATTTAAAGGACAATATGATACGAGAACGTGATTTCTAGTCTCATCTAACTTTCAGAAACACAATACAACAATTACTGTCTCTAATATAATAGGTTCATGTCATCATGTTATCGAACAGCTTCTCTCCGCTCACACCAGCCACGTCTCATTGGCTAATGATTGACAGCCAAATATAATAACCTCGGAGGGGCGGGGTTGTTCAAAAATCTGTGATGTCATTGGTTGGACAGACTAAACCAGTGGTTCTCAATCCAGTCCTCATGGACCCCCTGTCCTAGAGCTGGAGCTGGAGCTAAAACCTGCTGGACAGGGGGACCTTGAGGACTGGGTTGAGAACCACCGGACTAAAGGCAGCAACCAAAAAATAGAGCTGAAGAGTTGCAGTGAAAAGGCATCACTTTGGCTCACAATAAATATAATCTATATATTTTTTTTAGAATTACATTTTGTAGATTAAATAAATGTATTTTAATGCTGAGATGATATTTTTGGTTGAAATGTACACCTGCTGGTACACCTTTAAGTAATCATATCACAAATAATCATAAAGATGCACCATTTTCCAGGAAGTAAAGTTAATGGGATTTTGATTTAAAAATACCAACAAAAAAAATTTTTTTTAAATGGGTTTATATTATGACATGGAAATTTAACCAACAAGGTAAAAAAGGTCATTTTTCATAACCCTAACCCACTGCCAAAGGGTAGAGGTGTCAGTTATCCACCTGATCACATGCAGCGTTAAGAAAAGCCTCCATCTTTAATCTCTTGGCCGACCGACTCTCCTCCTGTCTGCTCTGTGCCGTTTCAAATGGCAGTTTAAAAATAATCCTCAGGGCAGAACCTGACTGCTCACTGAAACTCTGCCCAGGGGGAAACCTTTATGTTGGTAGTAAACACTATTAAGACCAGCCAGGATCACTCTTAACAACAATATGATCAGCTTTGTTAAGTCAGGTATTAGTTTTAGCAATGGCGGTTACATGAAAATGTACTAAATATCAGAGCTGTGGTAGATAATGTTACTGCTAAGACATTACATTACAGTCATTTAGCAGACGCTTTCATCCAAAGTGACTGTCTGGGAGTCTCAGGGTTGTGGGTTCAAAGAACTACACGTCATGAAAAGGGCTGAGGGATAGGGCCTACATTATAACCAGAGCCAATACTGAGGGCCAATTCACAGTGAAAGGGCCATGAAATGACAGTTATTATAGTCATAAAATCTCAGTAACCCAGAACAATGTAGCTTATTTTTATTATTGATTGCTGACTTCCCAGGTCTCTGTTCTCCTTCTCTTCTTCCTCCCCCTTCCAGATGCGTCTGCTGCCCTTCAAGCAGAAGAAGGCCCACATAACGGAGGTGCAGCTGAATGGGGGCAGCATCTCGGATAAGGTGGACTGGGCGAAGGAGCACCTGGAGCAGGCCGTGCCCGTCTCGACCATCTTTACCCAGGATGAGATGATCGACGTCATTGGTGTCACCCGGGGCCATGGGTTCAAAGGTAGGACTGGTGGAAAATGTGCTACGGGTTGAGACACAAACCCTACAAAGTTGTTGGGATACAAAGTAATTCTCACTGAGTTGGTTCAACATCTCACTCCAAGGTGTATGACTTACTTGTACCTTATATGTACTCAGATCTATACCTCGATCAGTCAGTCAATACAACCCTTTCTTGCCCTTTATGCTGCTAGGCGTGACGAGCCGCTGGCACACAAAGAAGCTCCCCAGGAAGACCCACAAGGGTCTGCGGAAGGTGGCCTGTATCGGAGCCTGGCATCCTTCCAGTGTGAACTACACCATCGCCCGTGCTGGTCAGAAGGGCTATCACCACCGTACTGAGCTCAACAAGAAGGTTAGCTACACACTGGTCAACTTCACCCACTTGAACACAATCAAGCTGATTTCCCATAATGCTATGTCTCCAGACTAAAGGTCCTCATTCCAACACTTGTGTCCCCAGATCTACCGTATCGGTAAGGGGGTCCACATCCAGGATGGAAAGGTGATCCGTAACAATGCCTCCACCAGCTATGACACCAGCCAGAAGACCATTAACCCCATGGTACCCCCGTCTTTCTTACAAAACGCTAATATGCACCAAAGACAGGAGCAAATGGATTATCAGTCTAGTCTTCCTGAATACATATTGATCATTCCTGCTTTTCTCCTTCCACCCTCTTTTTTTTCTGTGTGTGGTCACTGTAGGGAGGCTTCCCCCACTACGGTGATGTGAACAATGATTTTGTGATGGTGAAAGGCTGCGTGGTCGGCCCCAAGAAACGCGTCCTCACCCTCAGAAAGGTACACTTTGAAAGGCTCATTTTAGATCTCACTGCACATCAATATCTAAATGCCTAAAAAAGGCAATGAGTTTATGTTATGGTAGCAATACGCTGGCTTGGAAACAGGAAAAAGCAGGAACCGTATGTGTGTTCCTCCTCACAGTCTCTGCTGGTGCACACATCCCGCAAGTCCAACGAGCTTATTGAGCTCAAGTTCATCGACACCACCTCCAAAATTGGTCACGGGCGCTTCCAGACCGCCCAGGAGAAGAGGGCGTTCATGGTGAGTGGCAGATAAGTGTGTGCATGTGTGTTGACTGGATATTTGCAGGGTGGTGTGGGTGTGTCTATCTCTCTACATGTATCCCTTTGTGTTATGTTGACATGATCCCAAACTATTTCAACCTCTGATTCCTTTGACCCCCTGGTTTGCCTGCAGGGGCCGCTGAAGAAGGATGCCCTGAAGACACTGCCGGAGCCTCTGCCAGAAGAAGGATCTCACTAAATGGATCACACACTCCTCACAACAATAAAATTGTGTTCCCAACTCATGGTGTAGTTGTTTCATGTACATCAGCTTCGGTTGTGTAGTCGAGAGAGAAAAGCATTCTCGTGCAAATGAGTTTCAACTGCATTTGTAGATAACCAAGTTTGGTTTCATGCATCGTCTTGCATCTATTTTAATGCAGTTTAAGTTTATTTCTTAAAATAAATTCAAATCATTAAACATTTATTTATTATTCACTGATAAATCAATAAGGGCGTTTGCACTGTCCGAAAAACGACATGCACCATGGTAGCGTGGTTCAACTCAAGTCAACTGAGAACATTTTCATCATCAGCTCCATGTTTTTCACAGATTGTAGATTCTTCAAGCAGCATTTTTTCAGAACAGAAGTCATTACCAGCTCCCTGCTCTTACATGCACAGTGACGTTTTTCAAGTTCCCTCTTGAAAAAAAACAATGTATAATGTGCTTTCACTGATGTCAGTGCTTTGTAAGAGTCCACTGCTCTTCAACGGTAGGAGGCACCGTAACATCAGTGTTGCCACCCTACATTACATGTGGCATCTGTGGGCATCTGCCCTGTGCTGGTTATGCCGAACACACTCAGGGATAACACCAAGCTGGATCAGCTTAGGAATCCATTATGGATCCATGCCAATAGTCACATAATGAGTATGTGGTACATCAAGGTAGGTCCATCCGTAGCGGGGCACTACTCCGACAGGTATTCCTGCGACTCCACGGAAGACTGGCGGGATGAGGAATGAGCAGGAGAGTGGTGGGAGGGAGGCGCGTTGTCCAGGCCAGAAGTCATCAGGGGCAGATATAGATCGTCCATATTGGGCATGACAAACACTTTCTGTTGAGGGGGAAAGGAAAACACGATGCTTAGTTCATAAGATACAATACGTTGGTGTTGAATGAGTTGCATGAGTAAATTGGGTGAAATCTCATTTGTCTCACCTACTAATAAAATTGTGTGGGAAAAATAATGAGATTTATATAATGACATTTTTTTTTTTTTTTTTACCAGAGCAGTTAGACATGTTTTCCACCCATCGCACACAGTTAGTGAATCTGATTCTGTGCACACCTTTCCAGACCAGGAACTCACCTGGAACTCACACTGCAGTTTCCTCTCAATCCACTCGGTGACATGGGTGAAAGTGACCTCCCTCTCCCCGAGCATGGGACGCACATGAAAGTCTAACCTGGGGGGCACCTGGAAACTGTACCTGCGAGAGAGAAAGACAGAAAGAAAGAAGGAAAATCTGAAAGCAGTGTGTAGTGAAAATGCTGTATGAGGCGATAAAGAGAACGAGGAAACCCGGGCAGTACCATATCCTGTCAGTAGGGGGCGGAGGGATGTTGACGGCCAGGGTTCCGGAGAGTTCCAGAACCTCCACGGTGAGCATCAGAGGCATGTTGGACACCTCCGCTATCTTCTTCTTGATGTACTCGTTCTCCGTGGCCTTCTGGAAGTACTTGGACTTGGCTATTTTGTCCACCAGTCTCAGGAACTTCCTACTGGTGCTGCCACCGGTGTGCCTGGGGACAGAAAAGGACAGCGGCACAAGTAGATTACAAGAGGTCTGTATTATCAGTAAAGTTGTCTACCGAACATGTTCTGATACTGACCATTTATAGTGCAACAAACATGAGACAAGCACAGAAGTATCATTAACTTCATATAGTTGCACCAACCTTAATGGAAGAAAAGCTACTGAATGTAATAATTTACCCATCAGCCCCCACTGGTGAGCTTTTATCTCCCAGAGATCCCTGGGGCTCAGTGGGAGGGACTTCCTCTTCGTCAGATGACCCTGCACTGGAGGACTCCTCATCACTATCAGCCAGTACACACAGCCTGGGTGTAGAGCTGGAAAACACACCGGTGGTACCTCTTAATGCAAGAAAACACTTTCCTCTTCATACATGCACATAAGGACATAACGTCTAATCTATCCAGAGGCAGAGGGCAGGTGGAGCCATGTAGGGCCAGGACAGGCTACGGAGATCGGGCCTTACCCTACTTGGCGGGTCTCTGTAACACTCTGGGCCTCGGCTCCGCCCTCTTTGCCCAGCTTGCACAGGTTCATCTTAGTCTCTAAGGTCATTTGAAGGCAGCCTGTGTACATCACCTCCAGCTCCAGCCACAGGCCTTGCAGGGGGGTGGAGGGTGGGAGGGAAGGAGGGAGGGAGAGACAGAGAGAAAGGATCAGCTGTAAGTCATATTCTTCATTGAAGTATACAGGTAGGGCTTTAGAGAGGTAGAAAAGGGAAAACAACTCGTTGCCAAAGTGTTTCTTCGTGTACTTTGACCTAAAGTAACAGGAGATAGTAATGGACTCTGGCATGTAGTTGTCGGTTGAGCTTAGTCAAGGCTAAGAGGATTGCTAATCGCCTGGGCAGGAAACAATGGAGAGGTTTTAGAGCGGCCATGACAAGCTCCGTAACGAAACAAACGAGACCATGACCTGAGCTGACTGCAGGAAGGGAGTGTGTGTGTGTGTGTGTGTGTGTGTGTTAAAGAGAGATAGAGACGGAGAGAGAGGGAGATGCAGGCTAGATGAACACAACACTACATGGACAACATATGTGGATTACAACGAGACTGTTAGCTAAACCTTTCTCGACTCTTCTTCATGTGCAGTATAAATGGTTTAGAACAGGGCAGTCGGGGATGATCATGACCCAATAGTACACATGCACACACACACACACACACACACCTCTGCGGTCCAGTGAAGGTTTGGAGGTGCTGAGGACCTGGGGTAGACAGGTGCCCATATCCAGATCAGCCAGAGTCAGCTCATTCATGAAGTACGGCAACTAGGACGGGACAAACCGCACCGTTGAAATAG
>CABFOQ010025004.1:0-10397 GCA_900660455.1 Gephyroberyx darwinii
CAGACAAGAAGCCTTCAAAGCACGCTGAAATTAAAATCAGGCGCATGCTCCCCTTCGCTTATACACTGAATAGCCTGAGTCTCACAGGTTTCCATCCCTAATGCTCCCTTGGGGAAGCTACTGGGCAAGGGGTGCAAAGTGGGAATGTCACTGGCTGTCTCAGACTCTCGTCATGGAGTAAATTCCTCACATTATTCATCACTTGGTATGTATACCACAGTACACTGCAGTACAGTGTAGTGGAGCCAGTTCAGCTACCTACATGCTAATGCTACTGTTTAGCAGGAATCTCTGATTTAATACATTGGTTGAAGTGGGGTGTTGCTGGAAAAAAACGAAAAGTGTGCTCCGGCAACTTTCTCTGGATGAATAAATAAATAAATAAATAAAATAACTCTGTGTTCATACATGAACATGTGACAGTAAAGTCAAAGAAATAACATATAAAGAGCTATAAAAGGAGAGTAGAGTAAGTAAATTTGCGGGGAAATCATTCAGAAGACAAGACAATATGATTTTTTGTTCATCTTAATTTTAAAACGAACCTACAAAAGCCAGAGAAGATGGCCCCGAGATAGAAAACAGACCAACCAGACAGTACGTGAGCACCTTATTTGTCTTGTTTCCCAAAGAGATGTTCTGGCATCCCAGTGATCACAGACGGCCTTCCAGCGTTAAGTGACTCTGAATAGCAGCAAGAGGGCCGAGAGGGGACAGAACAACAAGGTTGCTGGACCAGAGCCGGGCGAGTGGTGCTGGCGGGGCTGGCGCATTGTTCTGGGAGCCGAGCAGGAGGCTATCACGGTCCAGGCCAACCGCTAGCCACGTGCTCCTCACTGAGGCCTGCATGAATTATTACATTTCATTCTGTTATCTTTCAGCATGGTTCATTACAGACAGACAATTGAGCTTCAGGACAAGCACCACGCTCAGGGGTCCCCGCTACGCACCCGCAGATGCCCTCAGAATGAGAGAGAGGGAGAGAGAGAGAGAGAATCCCTGCACTCTCCGCTGAAAAGGATGGAGGAGGATGGACAAAAACACATTGTGCATGGATTTAAAAAGGAGGCTTATGGCTGCTATGAAAAAAAAAAAAAAAAGAACTGTGCTTTTGGAAGAAGAGAAGAATGAATCCGCCCGCTGATGCACACTCAATGAGATGTACGCTAGCGGAGCAATAGAAAAGAGGCGAGAATTGAAAGGGATGGAAGCTGAAGCAAATGACACTCGAGTGTTTTTAAAATAACTGACAGCTGCACAATAGGACACCAAAACAGACTGCAATCTGCGCGTAGATAGATGAAAAGACAAGCACTTGAATAGAAGTGCGACCAAATACATACACAGATACTGTCCATTCACGGGAGAAGTGGATAAATAGACAACCGTGAAAATGGACATGAAAGGTGAGGTTATGCTCTGATAAATGAAGCAAACAAAGAGATAACTACAAAAGAATTTGGGAAACAATTAGGCTTTCTCATTTCAAGTACATTAGTGCCACCAGTACGTGTAGTTTAGGCCCTCGAGGAACTTTATATGCCCGTAAATCACACTTAATACTAAGAAGATCAAAGATTCACACACACAGGAATTTTATATCTTAAGTTTGCAAACATCATGTTAACATTTGAGTCGCTGTGAGTTAATACAGTGGACAAATAGTTAGTCCTTGATTAGAGCTGATTGCAGTCCAGTCTATGAGTCAATGATGTATCCCAGTATCTGTGCCAGATACTGTATCCCTAAGAGCCATAACCATCCAGAACCAATGTATTTGTGTGTGTGTACGCCATGTGTCTCTCTTCATGAAGCTGTGTTGTATGTGTCTGTACTGTATGTGGGTGTGCTTAATACTCGTATGTGTGTGTGCGCACACAGAGGTGAGTATCAGAACACACTCCTCTTGTCACTCGCTGCTCGCTGCATAACACAGACATTTTCCATTCTGTCACACAGCACACTGGCTCCTTCTAAACTCAGCCGCCACTTCATTAAATGACTTCAGACTCTTGGCAGAGTCAGTGGGAAAAGTCTATATTAACTGTGTGTGAGATCCACGGGGCGACCAACAAAGGCCATAGTTGTTCCTCTATGCTGGGTGCTGCTCGGGGGAATTCTGGGGCCTATCGGGGTACCCCTCGCCTGGGCCCTCTGCCCCACTTGAGTCTCACACATGCTCTCTCTTCCTCTCCCTCGCTCTCTCAGACCCCACATGCACACACACACCCACACAAAAGATGCACACCTAGAGTCGCGTACAGGCGTGGGTGACTTGACCTTTGCGCTACCTTGTGGGAAACAGTGCTGGGATAGCGAGTTAAAGTGAACTGCCTGGCGTGAAATTAGAGCCATGACGGGGAAGAAGAAGAAGAAGAGGGGGGAGGGCAGAGTTTTGACATCATTGTGCAGGAGCTGACCATGTGTTGAGAGGGTTATGGGTTGGTGGTGGGAGCGGCTGGAACAAGGAAAGGAGGTGCAACTTAATTTTGCATGGGCTAGCTAAAAGTTCTGTCTTTACTTCATGAATATCTCTGTTGTGTGTATGTCTGTATTACGTGTCTGCGTGTGTGTGTGTGTGTTTAGGGCCACTGTATGTGTTTAGACTGCAGAATGGAGCTAGGGGTTGGGGTTGATGTCTCCTCTCAGCGTCCAACAGGACGGTTGGCTCATTTGTTTACAGGAGGTTCAGATGAAGAGAGCCAGCCTAATGGTACCTAATGGCCAGGAGGAGAAGCTGGCTGCTGAATCAAACCATTTACTGTTGCTCAGCCAGGTCACAGTGTTGGGTCATTAAAAAGCAGAAGGGCAGAACACACTGCCGTTCAGTCTCTATAGTGTTGCACGTAAATCAGCTGTATGTTCACGTGAAGTGAGGAAAGCAGCTTTGTACGTGAAAGTCACATATGCCGCTATTCTGATATTAGACAGCCCGTATTGGTGAACAGCTTTTTCCACAAAGGTGTAAGCCAGAACACTGGGGCTCTAATCTGCTAGGCTGTCAGGAGACAAAACCTGGGGCTGTCCACTGACAGTGAGTTGGAAACGGACTGTGGAATCACTGGCTTTTGCAGGGGAGACAGTTTTTGGGTTCACTGAATCAAATCGGCACAGTATCAAAGATCCTAATTCATTATTGAACAGCCTATTTGATGTCAACAAGCATTTTAAACAATCAATTGTATGCTTATTCTGTTCTATGTCTCTCCTGACAATGTATAAAACATAAATATGCTGCATAATACAAACAAAAACAAAATACAACCCTACGTGATAATAATGTCCATCATTTTTCATTCTCTTCAAATACAGGCTTTCTACACACAGCCTTTGAACCCTAATGTAACTGCTGCATACTGCCATTCATTCTAACAGTATAATCCAGACTAGACTTCATCATCTGTCTTACCAAAACTACACAACGCTCACCTTTCATTACAAACTCTACATCAAGGACAGTTTGTTTTCAATTTGGTTCACCAGAAAAACATGAATGATGACAGAAATTAGTTGGGGAGAGGCGCAGTGTCCAGAGACACACAGACAAGGTATGGAGTGAAAGGAGAGAAAGAGAGAGAGAGAGAGAGAGAGAGAGAGAGAGAGAGAGAGAAATAGCATTTAGGGAAAGAATCAATCTTTACTACACACAGGGTAACAGGCTGCCCTGTGGATTCAGCTTAACACTGACAGACATCTATAGTCTGGTAATCACTTTCTTCCTGATGATAAAACACTCATGAACATGTACCCACCCCCCACCCCCAACACACACAATCCACCAGCTGATGTATTGAGAAAGGTGCAAAATACCGCGAGGAATAAGGAAAATTGCTTACATACAAGACATGCAGTTTATTTTCCTTCTAGGTACAGTCAGTCTGTCTGTTTGTTTTGATATGAGAGTTTCTGAGGGATCCATGCAGCAGTTGTCTTCGGTGGTGACCTTTACCCAATCTGGTGGATTTATTTTTTCTAATTAAGCAGGTTAGGGCCACATGCCTTCCCAAATTAAGCCATCCATCTTGATGTGACAGGACAGAGGAGGAAAGGTCAATTACCCTCAGGAAAGGGATGGATCCCCTCAATACAGGAAGGTGAGATGTCTGCCAGAGAGGGTTAACACTCGACACACACTCGTATACCTACACACAGTAGGTATTGTGTGCATTAATACTGTATGTGAGGTCCTGTTTCATTTTGTCCTGCGTCTAGTGTGTTTCATATATTGTGTAATTGTGTAAAAAACTCCTTGTGCACCTGCAAACAGTGATTCTGAATTTGACGTTGATTGATGATTCATGGATAGGAACACACGCACGTATGCACGCGCCTACACAGTGTTGAGGAAAGAGAAGCATGCACACGGCCAACCAAGTACAGCTTACAGCATGGCCCAGGGGTTGAAATTAGTCCACAATGTCTAGATCAACAGAGGCTGGAGCCGGCGGGGGCTCAGAGTCGGACTGAAGCAGCCCAGTGAGAGGCCTCCTCCGCCAGCCTGGATAAACACAGCTAGCTGGGGGAACTCAGATTGTTTCTCCTCCTGTAATCCCACACACTGGAACCTCTGTGTGTGTGCAGTGTAGTGATGAGCGTGAGTATGTGTTTATGTTCGAGTGCCTCAGTGGGAGTGTGGATGCGTACTGTACGTGTGCGTGATGTGTGTGTGTGTGTGTGTGTGTACACATTGCTGAGCTGCGGACCTGAGTTCAGACACAGTCCACTGAGGCATCAGAATATACTGGGAATTCAGGGATGCGCACGCGCACACACACACACACACACACACACACACACACACACACACACACACACACACACACACACACACACACACACACACATAATGATGATAATCACATTCATCCTTCATCATTTCAGTTCCTTCAGCTCTTCACACAATCCTTTATCATCATTTACCGGCCACACACTGACATGAGTTTAGTGGTACAATCCACACTAACGTTCATCATTCATCTCACCAAAACTACACAAGGCTCACCTTTCATTGGGAACTCCTCATTGGGGGAAGTTTATTTTCAATTAAGTTCACCACAAAAACTTTCTCACACACACACAGCCACTAACCTACAAGTGACTCCCGGGCATCCTGAGTCATTCACCAAGCTGCACGAGGGGATTCAGAGCACATAATAACACCACGTGACACAATATGGCTCAGTTCTTTCCACCATGGGGTTTCACTCGGGGAAATATTTGGGATTTCAAAATACTATATCCTGCCTATATGAGCATTCTGAATAGGGCTCTCTGTCTCTTAATTGGCCTCTGTTACTGCTTCATCAGTGTTCGCTTCTCGACCCACCACCAACTGCACGGCATCACACACGCACACACATACATGTGTGCACACACATTCACACGCACGCCACATTCCTAATCTAATCCACATCCATCCTCTCTGTGGAACAAACTCCAGATTGGTTTTGCCTCCAGTGTAAACTTCCAAGCTGAGGTCAGACACCGGGGTCACGGGGGCCTACAGGAGGCCACGTAGCTTGAGTTCAAAGAGAAACAGGCTGAGCTTGGAGTGCTAACTCGCTTGTCCTTTCTCAACCTTAACCTCAATCGCACTGGTGCATCTCACATCACCACACATAGGTCTGTCTCCTGTTGTTAACGCTTGAAAGGCGACGCCAACGTCAATGGACTTTGGATTAGATACTAGATTTTTACGCAAGGAAATAGTAGTTCTAATTATATTTACGCCCTTAAATTGACAGCTTGGTGGTCTACTCTAATTCAAATGCCATAAATAAACCATACAACCTACAATATATCAAAACTTTATATCACTAAACAGTAAGCGGTGGGGTCCCATTATTTAAGAGATGCTCTCATCAACTACAACCACGTCACCGTGAGGTAATGTTTATGGTTTAGTGTACCTTTAAACCCTTAGATTTTGATTACATCAACATGGCTTTGCTGCCATCTAGTGGTGATGAGTTTGAACAACACTCTGAGTGTTCACTCATGGGTCTTGAATGTCATCCTTCATCATTTATCATTATAATTCACCGGCCACACACTGCCATGAGTTTAGTAGTACAATCCACACTAACGTTCATCGTTCATCTCACCACAACTACACAAAGCTCACCTTTCATTGGGAACTCCTCATCGGGGGACGTTTATTTTTTATAAGTTCATCACTAAGTTCATCAGATATTTTCCATTATCTTTTACAATTACTGAAATAAATATTTTGTGCTCATTCACCACTGCAATAGGCTTGTATTTAACAGTCTGAGGTACTAATTCCTATCAAGGAAAATCATTGCCTGTTTCACCATGTGTGAATACCCTTATGGTAAACTGTACAAAACCTGTTCGTGTGATGGCTTATTTTTGCACAGCATTTCCTCTCCACAAGAGGTCAGAGTTTTACCGTCTATGAACTAAATCCTTGATAGAAATCATTACCACAGTAATTATGCCCCCATCAGTGGAGCGAACAAACAATTGAAAACAGCAGAATCAAAGTGACTGAGCAAGACGAAGAGCTCATGGGGAAACTTAATCCAATACAGCCTCTTCTGTAAAGAAATTAAAAGTCACCATTGTTCTCAGCACTGCTTGATTATCACAATGTGCCGACGTCTGCAACATTGTTTTGGGACCTTGATACCGTTCTAATAAATAGTGCATAAAAAACGGAGAACAAAAGACAGAGAAGACAACGCTCTTTAGAGGATAATGGTACTTTTGATGATGCATTACACACAGCAAAACAAATCTATCTTAACAAGACATTTAATCTAGTATTGAGTCTTCAAATCTTATTTTTCTTAAAATGAGAAAACACAAGTGGTAGGGGTGAGATGATTTCACTTTTTTTCCCAGTGCAAACTAATTCTGCCTCGTCTCAAGATACTGACACTTGTTTACAGAAAAAGTGAAACTGCATTTGAAACTGAATTTTCTCACACTGACATTTGAATTTTTCACTTCTTTTAAGAAAAATACGATTTTAAGCCTGATGACAGTTTTTGCAGACCATATGCTTTATTTTGTGCATGTGTGTGTTTGTGTACACGCATGCACCTTAATCAATGGATGGATGGTACAGACAGGTTCCAAGAAGTAAAACTTTTCTCAGTTCAGGAGAAACAGCACTGTCTACCATTTTAGGGAAGAAAAACCAACCTACCCCGAATTGATGACATAACAACTTAGAAACGTAGCTTAAGGAAAAGCTTTCACATGCCTTGACGTAGGCACTCAGGGAAATTTGCAACACCACAGCATCGCAATGTCAGCAGCTGTTACACTACCTATCAGTAAACAAAACACCTTTAAAACAGCTGCAATGTCTGACTTACTGTACTCACTACCGGAAAAACATGTTTCTGCTTCACTGATCACTTCACACAACATTGCTACAGGAAGCAGGCACTGGCAGAACCGATACATTTAGTTTCTTTTCATTGAATTTGATGCAAAGTGGTGAATGGTAGTATGATTTAAGGCTATAAAATCGGTGCTCTACATGCTGTAATACTCAATCATAAACCCATGGAAATGTCAAGAAACCAAGCCTACTTTTCATGTGTTTGACATTTACGGAGTGAGACAACGTTAGGCTTGAGTTAGTTGAAGTGTGTGAAAAAGCATTTTGAAATGAAACTTGAGCGCTAACAAAGCATCTAAGTATCTAACACGTAATTACAGGCCTACAAGATGTGAAGTAGATACATTTATCACATCCGATATTGACTGAAACCACCATAATCAACATCACCCATCTAGGATCGTCTTCCTGCAGAAACTGAAGCAGTTCAAACTCTCACAGATGTTCCTGGTTCAATTCTACAGTAAACCCATCAGTGAAAGCATCCTTATAAACAATCCGACTCTGTTCTGACTCCTCATGCTGTACTGAAAGAAAACGCAACTTATTGTCCACAACACTGCGGGGGGTTACTGGCTGCCAGCAGTCATCCATTAAGGACTTTCCATGATGCATACAGGCTAGACTGCAAGTGACCATGCCCAACACTGGTTGTGCCAATACCATTTGCGTCCAGAGTGTCGTCCCAATGCCTATCGCCATTCTCACCCATCCAGTGGATTCAAAATGCAGTCACCACTTAATGAACATGAAACCGCAAGGCCTTGTGAAGTATCCATCATCAACCCTGTCATTTGACACAAACTACCTCTCCACCCTCACAACCTTTCTGATCTGTACTGATACTTACTGCAGAATGATTGAAGGCGTATTTTACATGCTTACTGTCCGGATCTGCTCTTTTCCTCTACATGTAAAGTGTTACATGGATCGGGACCGACTTTGCATTCCTCTTACATAAACTGCACTAGGGCCAATAAAGGTGTTCGCATTCTGACAAAAAGTATGTTCCCAGTCCATTGCATGTTGCACATTTAAAATAAGCAAACCACCGAAACGTGGTGTGGTTTGTCTGCGTTTTCTGTCTGAGATACGTGACAGGAAGAGATGACGTCAGTGTGTTTTGTGTAAGGCTGAGACTTGATATCTGGGGAAGAAGCTCGACATGAAAACAAACAACCCATCTCAAGATGTCATCGCAACTCAACACTGCTGCTATGCAACTTCACTTTGCAATTTTCGGCTGCTATCAAGCAGCAATAAAATCTTCACAGTAAGCCGAGGCCTGTGCGGTCAAATTGGTTGCTGCAAGTCAATTTTCAACACTTTAGTGACATGTTTTATTTTTTTTGATATGATAATGACTGAGGTTCAGGAATAGACTCTTAAGTCAAATACAGCTTTGACACTATTTTCAGCTGTATCGGAACAGGTGAAGACGTTACAGCTATTTGTGTAAACTGGCCACTTCATTTCAGTATTTCCACAAAGTAAGTTCACGATCAACAAAATAGTCAGCAGTAGTAATAGTACGAAGCCAGTAACTGTCAATGTGCAATTACTTTATTTCATAAACATCGCTACTGGAATATTAATATGTTTTCATGTTCTTCTCTCAGCCTTTTCTGCTTTTCAATGTATCTTGAGCAGTGCATTTTCTGTGGATTTTGCTCTAAATCCCTCCACACTGGTGGTATGGAGCACACGAGCAGCTAAAGGACTACAAGAAAAAAAACAAGTATTAGAATTTAGTGCTCCTATGTCTGAAATACCTTTGCGATTAAAACTAGCAGTCAGCACTTTAACCTCATCATCACAGTGTCATTTAGCATCCGAAATAATACAATGGAGCCAAAAACACCAAGTGTGTTGCTACCCATGTACTTTTGAAGCTGAGTAAATACAGTCTACCTAGCTTCTACTGAATATGCCCTGAGCATAACAGTGACTGAGTAGTGATTGGTGGTGCAGGGCTCCAAAACAGAGATCCACTATCAATGAAACTGCAGTACAGTGCAATCACATGGAACTCAGCAAGAGGTCCAAACCACGACAGGCTCAAAACAATGCGTCACATTTCCAAAGAAGCTTCTGTGAAGAAACTCATGATTGCATACACAAAGCCACTCCTACCCCCTCGCCCTCCCCCTCTCTGCATCTCCTTCTTCCTCACTCTGTCTCTCGCTCTTTCTCCTCTGTGCCAAGTGTTAGGCCTATACTGTTTCTCAGCCCGTCTGACAGGAAACTTTCGCCTCCCCCTTCTTCCCCAACCCCTCCTCCAGCTGAAGTGGGCGTGCTGAGGGAACAGAGAGCGTGCAGATGTTGACGTTCCACAACGAAGGCTGTGGCCACATCCGTTTAATGTAAAGACTTTCTGTAGATTATAGCAGGCTGTTTATGATAACAGTAAAACACCAGGCACCACTGTACAACACATCTCCAGTTCCCCGCTGGTGTGACTCACAGAAATGAGAGGCCTATTTAAGCCCATTGGTACCTCAGTATTCTGTTTGAAAAAACATCAGTACCTTAATTCTTTTGTGACTTTGTGTGTGTGTGTGTGTGTGTGTGTGCAAAAGAGAGCCAGAGAAAGAGAGCGAGTGAGAGAGAGAGAGAGAGAGAGAGAGAGACTTGGTGCAAGACTTCATTATGTTATATTAATAACATAATAAGAATCCTCCAGAAAGCGACTGCTAATGTGAATAAGAAATCAAATGTATACGTTTTTTTTCCTTCTAAAACAAGCTTTTGAAACATAATTAAGTTAGCTATTGTCACATTTTCTCGTCTCACCCTTAACAAATAGGCCAAGCCCTTCTTGATACTTACACTTATCGCCACCCGGGCAAATTTAGTGGCTGCAAAGCTGCTTAATAACAGGTCTGCCTCACTCAATCAGTGGGCAAATGATGAGTGATTCTCAGTGAACTCTGCTCCATCATTAGGCTGCCCAAGAAAATTACCCGCAGAACAAACTGATAGCCTGTTAAGTTTAACCTTCCTAATTCTATCTAGTCTACCC
>CABFOQ010025004.1:10454-22552 GCA_900660455.1 Gephyroberyx darwinii
CAGCCTCCATCACAAGAACATCCTCTATTTACACTGTCAGAGTCCATATGAGGAGACTAGGTCACTACACCACACACTAATTTCCAATCTCTGTCTGGTTTAATATCCTATACTACCTATAATACCTTATATATGAGGCGAAAATATTGCTGCTAAAAATATTTCTCTGCACAGGAATTATCAGCAGTCACTTGCTATCAAGCATTATGCCATCCATCAGCACAATTCACAAGGTCTCATCCAGTCAAGCGTGCAGGCAACCCTGAGATACGAGGGTTTATTTGACGCGTCGATCAATTTACTACGGATGGTGTTATCTTTCAACTGGAGTAACAGCCAAATAAAAAACAATTAACACAGGAACATTCCTGTAGGGAGCCATAATGTGTCTGTGGTAGTGAATAGCCAGTTTACGGCGACTTTGTCCTACTTTAAGTGATGTTTTAAATCACTGGTATCACTATAACATTCCTACAACACTCCTATAATAGCGACGTGTAGTTTTAAATCATATTTGTGTAGTAACATTCTTCTTATTTGCTATGGGATTACTTACTTTCGCAACGGAACTTTGACTTACGTGACTGACTACTACGAGTCACGAGAAAACACGCGCGCACACACGCAAGCACGCAGACACAAACACACACACACATGCGCGCGCGCACACTCACACACTATTCACATTAACGATATAAATTGCGTAAAAAAACCCACAACGCTATCTTACCCGGTCTGCAAATTTGGCTCAGTTGGCTGCGCAGCGACGCGGCATGTCGTAGTAAATAGACCCGACGAGCTTTAAAACAACGTGTAAGAGTTGTTTACAAAGTTTCATCGTGAACTCCGATTGGTCCGCGTGCAGGGAAGGCGACGCCCCAAACCTTGGTCACCGGGCCGAGTCTCAAACGTTGCTTCGTTCCCGGACTCGCTGCCTTCCTGTACCATAGTCAGAAACGGAGTGAAGGACGTGAGCTGTTTGCATCGAAACGTGCAAATGCGCCTCCTGCTGGCGAGCTGCTATGTTTCTGCTCTGTTAGGTTTCTGATCTGGGACGGATGTTAATAAAGGCTATTTTCACACATACTATGATAATACATTGTAGATAATAATGTTCTTATGTACCATCATAAACCAGTTCAGAAAAAAATGGTACACTTACTATAAATCCAATATGTGTCTGCTATACAGTTTTATGATTTGCTGTTCATAGCCCCAGAGCTGGCATAAACCAAACCAAAATAAATTAAATGTTTGATTCTGTCACACATGCTGGGATCTAAGCAGATTCTGGATTTATCTTAAAGCAATAGACCAGGTTTTGGGGATATTGTCCCATTGGTTAAGAACAGACACCAAAATCATCCATATGTCCCCGGTAGACTGTCCGTTCTGGTGCTCCAACACTTTAGCATACATTGTGTTGAGTGACAGTATGGGCCACTAGCATCAGTACCAAGACTGACCTGTATGGCCTGTAGATTCACTTATAAAATAGCAGCAGAGCTGATGTTAGTTAGCCAGGTTTACTTTTAGAACTATTTCAGGTGAGCAACCAGGTATTCACTGGCTGCACAGTTATTTTTAGCTGTACACAGTCTCCCATTGCCCACCATGTTCACTTCTTATGGAAACAAGGAAAGCAGATTATTTGTGTATCATATTTTGTGTAAACTGTGTAAAATGATTTTCTCCAACACAAAACTGCATATCACTGAATTGCCATTTAGCTTTAAAGCTGTAATAAATTCTCATTTTCTCACTTTTGAGATGATGCTAGTTGCCTACTATCACTCAAAAGTGTTCGCATGGAGCACCACAGAAAACGGTCTACCGGACACGTAGGGATGATTGTGGTGTCTAGGTTCTGTGTATTGCTTTAAGACCCCCAAAAGGCTAGGAGTGACCTTGGTCAGCCACTTCTCTGTTGTGAGACCAACAAGGAAGACCAACAAGCAACGACAGTGACTCACAACATTTCATTTTCGCATGCCTTTTTTGTTGCCTTCCCATTTCCACAGAAATAAATGAATACTTTCCTCACATAACAAAAACGTGCAGCAATCTGCATGCAGTTCAGAGTCAAACGAAGTGATCAGACTTTTTTTATATACAGCTCCAGAAGTGACATAAACCAAAATAAGAAATGGCTGTACTCCCACACACATGCAGGACAATCACTCACAACATTCAGTAAGCCGTCACCCTCCTGCCAATACTCACATTAACATTTAAAAGCCCATTTGTTAATGGGTAATTGTAGGCCAAGTTGATTAAAGCCACTTTCTGAACATTTAATGGCCTCTTATCTGCCATTACAGTTAAGCAATGTGTGAGAGGATACAACATTTTGTTTCTACAATACAATACAATAGCAGTGCATGTTTTTGGCAGCGTGCGAACATTAAACAGATATTATGTCTCTGTTATTGCTTTTCATGTGAGAATATAATGAGACTTTATATGAAAGTGTATGGATTATTCATACCCAGCTTGCCCAGTTTATAGTCTTGCACGTTCTCCCGGCTTGCCTGGTGCTATTCAGCGAAGGCCACTTGTTTTTCTGAAACCTCAAAGAACATTAGGTCTCCGGTTAATGAATATGAATTTCACAGGAAGAAGACCCAGAAATAGAATTCACCACCTTGGTGGGCTCACACAATAAGTCTATTACAGCATTGGATTTATCTGAACGGCTTGCTTTGATGAGACACGGGGGGAAAATAATAATCCTAAAAAAAAATTTTTTAAAAAAGAAATGTAGAAATCTATTTCTTCACAGGCCTCATAGTGTTCACGTGAAAGGGAGCAAGGGAGAGAGAGGAACTGAAAGAAGGGATGAAAAAGACACAGTGTTCACAGTTGAGATTAAAAGTTCACATGGAGATACAATTCGACAGTCAAAAAATCATGATGATTTTAATGGTCCATTTTGCTTTTCTCTCTCTTACTCGCTTTCTCTCGTTCACACACACACACACACACACACACACACACACACACACCACATGCCAAAATTGTATTTTCACAGTATAGCAGCGCTCACAGTTGAATAATTAATAATCGAAATATGAACATGTGAAGTTAGTGTGATCGCAGATCGGCTCTACCATATAATTTAAGCAACACAGTGTATTCATGAAATTGTGTTTACCATAATTAAAGGTATGAGATATGGTTATAAAAAAGACATTTGCATGACATTTTGCATATCTTAGTGGAGCTATGTATATTTGTAGCCTACACCAACAGCGTTTAGTACGTTTGCTGTGTGAAGTGTAGTTTTAGAGTTTGATCACACAAGTCCTGTGAGAAAACACTACTGCAACTTTGTTTTTGATTGCTGTTGCCCTGCTGGGCTGTTGCTGCATGCTAGCAATGGGGCTCCGGCCCTGCAGTCCACCATTCGCTGACGAGCGTGTCCAGGTTCTGGAGAAACACCAATTAGTGATGGAAAGAAGAGTGACAAGTAAAGAAACTGCAATAATGACTAAGAGAGACATGAGTTACAACCTTGCAAAGGTGCAAGAGACTGAAGATTATAAATAACAACATCAGTAAACACCAGGATTGTTCTTCTTCATCCACATTACTGTTGTTACTGAATGTTCATTTAGCCAAATCTTTTGTCAGTGAGGCATTTGGAGCCAATCTTAGAAGTTAAGTTGATCCATTCAGCAATACTTAAGTCTATAAAAAAAGTCAGTGCCAATATAGGAAAGACTCTAGCGACAGGTAAAAACACATTGGAATTAACATAACTAGAAAGATGCTCTATTTTATTCTGTTCAATTCTATTCTATTCTCATTTTCATTTTTACTTTCATTTTCATTTTCATTTTCATTTTCATGCTGCAGAGCAGAATGGTGGTGCCCCAGGAAAATGTTCACTCTCTACACATCAGATTTCAGACTGAACTCATGTCATGCCACCTCCAGAGGTTCTCTGATGACTCCTCTGTTGTGTGATGCATCTGTTAAGTGAGGGCAAGCAGGCGGAGTACAGGGCTCTGATGGAGATCTTCATTGGGGTGGCTCAACAACCAGCTGAACATCAGTGGATTTGCAACGGAGCAAGAAGCTACTGACAATCATCACCATCCAGGGCGAGGAGGTGGATATGGGGCAATCCTACAGGTACCTGGGGGTTCACAACAACAACAATCTGGACTAGAAAAATCACAGAGGCATTGAATAAGAGAGTAGAGTATATTGCCCTTGAGGAGGTTCAGATCCTTCGATGTATGTAAGAGATGTATGTGAGGACCTCGCCACTTATCACCTAGCACCCTGCACTTTATTCATTCCCTTTCACATTCATTCATTGCCATTGCCCTATTTTTAATTGCATGTTTCTTTTCATTCAATAAAATGAACTTTATTGAACAGAGAAATCTTTTTTTTTTCCTTGTCAAAGTATTAGTAGTTATTAGTATACTAAAGCTAATGGCTTCAGTTGGCAACCTTCTCTTCTGGGTTAAAATTTCTGCTGCACCAAAATTAATATATTTATCTGCATTTTAAATGATCTAAATTTATATGCATGGACCCACTTATGAGTTGAAATTCTTTGCTGTACTTAGCCAACAATGTGACTGCATCGCTAAAATAGCTCCGCTGGCCCCATGGGAGTGCATATTGGCATCAAAATGGTCAGAATTATGCATGTTGTGTCCCGGTTCTCCTCTCTGCAAGAAGCACTAATAGATGGTGACATGAGCCAACTAGTCTATTAACACCCACCTCTGTGAGCCTGAATACAGGTAGCGGTTACATTATAAAATGGGTTTTTATTTATTCATCATTTCTTCTGTCTCAATCTCATGCCTGTTTGAAAAGAAATTGGGAGATATTAAAATAGAAATGGGTAATTTGCGGTAAATAGTACGCTATCAATCAAAGAGAAAGAAGCATACAAGAGGTGATTGTTTAATTACAGTGTTAAGCCACACAATTTAGATCCTTGCCTCTAACTATGCTAAGTTGGTTGCAGCAGTTTTCATGAGGTTGGTTTTCTCTATTTCTAATCATGATAATCCATAAACTCTCCTGAGGGTTAGGCTACAGCACAGCAGTAATTAAATCAAAGAACTAAATGGGAACGGGAAAATGTTTGTCTTTTTTCTCAAACCTTCCCTCTGAAGCAAAACGTCGATGGAAAATCATATTATATGTTAATGTCATTATGTCTTGATGCAATACATGTTTTATAGAATGTCATAATTATTTGTATTTGCAGATTAGATTAGATACTATAGTAGGTCTGGGATGAGAAAGTTTAACTCCAGGACCAGGAACAGAACGAAGGGACAATATGAGCAATTAGATTAACTGCATGTGAAACTGCAATGACAGGGCAGCATAACCAGTTACAATGGCAAGGCTCTCTACAGTATATTAACCTGCAATGAACTTCCAGACATAAACTGTGTTCACAATGCCCTACAGAATGGAAGTTATTGTATCTACATTGAACTAAAAGTGGTCATTTTCATTGGTCATGGACCCTGTTTTCCCAACTGCTTCACTATAAAGCTATAAAGCTTGCCTGGGAGCGCAGCTCTCCAATACAGTCCTATTGGGCCAATGAAGGGCCAAAAATCAATCTCAAAAACATCTAAGGAATGTCTTTTTCAACGTATTGATTGTTGGCTCTGTAATGAGACATGTAAATGAAAATATGTGAATGGAAATGATCTAAAATCATGCCTTTCTCCTACAGTTCTGATGCTACCTTGGCCATTGCTTTAGCACTTCCCTGTTTAATCTTTGCCAGCCTGCCTGTCTGCATGCGCCGCTGTGTGAAGTACCGCAGGGTGATACAGATCAGAGGATGCGGCATGATTTTAGATCATTACCATTCACATATTTTCACTTACACGTCTCATTACAGAGCCAACAATCAATATGTTGAAAAATTAATGAATTTTCTAAATTAATTTGGATTGCTTCCATCACCAACAACTAATATATATATATGTATATACCATTCAAGTTGCTGGGCACCACCATCTGCAACACACTCAAATGGGATGAAAACACTAGAAGAATGAAGAAGACCCAACAGAGGATGTTTTTCCTGCATCAACTTCAACAGCTCAACATCACAAACAATCCCGGTCCAATGCTCCAGATCCATCATTGACAGCTTATTCACTTCATCTGCCTCCTCCCACTCCAAGGCAAGACTGCTGCAGGTAATTTGAACACCAGCTTCCCTCCACCAAAACCTTTGAGATGCCAGAGGAAGGAAAAGAGCAAAGTTTGACATACTACCCTCCGATTCCAGTGCATCAGTGACTGCAACACTCACAATTTCTACCCAATGGCAATTACCTTCCTCAACCAGTCCTCATACACCACACACCCCACACCTTGAAACATGCTCTCACACGTGCACATGCACACACATACACACACACACACCACACAAAACACGTGCATACACACATCACCCTCGGGCCTGTCTTGTGAAGGCCAAACAACGGCAATCTTGGCTAAACGGTCTCACAAAGCTGGTTATCTACTCACTCTGTCAACTCAAGATTTTGCGAACCAGCTACGATTGCGTTCACATAAAAGATATTTGCAACAAATAGCCAATCACATGCAACATAGACAGAGCCAGACTGGCGTATTTAAAGATAAGATTAAACTTTATTGATCCCCTTGGGGACATTAGGTTGTTGCAGCAGCCAAAAGTAATATGATTCAGTGGAGAAAAGGAAATTGAATATAAGCATAAGCAATAAAAATAGCATAAAAATAAAACAATAAAAGCAATAAAGTAGAATGTAATGTAAACATGTGCTGCTGACAATTCAACACGTTAAGTGGACTGTAAAAGTGGGAAGTATAGGAAATAAATGGACTACTAACATTTATGTTCTGCTCTCAAGATGAGTAAATTATTATAATGGATAAATATAAACAATACAAAAACATTATAACAACAAAAAGTAACTCGGTTGCTGTTGTCGACACTAGAGAGGATTGCTGGAGTTAAATTGCAGATAGTGTAAATGAGTAAGGAAACCGGCTTATCACTGTACAGTCTATCGCACCCATAGCTCTCGGGAGTCATAGTCACAGTTAATATGCAACAGTGAATTTCATTCATTATTGATAACTATAGCCAACTAATGTGTGCTGTGTGGGCAAATGGCCTGGAAACATGTATTATATCTCCGATCTAATAAACCATCAGAGAAAGCAGAGGGGCTTTGACAGTGCAGCCAAAGTTACCATGGCGATGTAGCCTGCCTGAAGAGCCAGGGTTAAGAGGGTTGAGAGACCCCTGGACTGACAGACTGGCTACCCTGGCTAATCTGCACACGGACAGCAATATGAGTGCCAGTGCTATCTCTAGATCATGAAGCTGTAATTCAACAGCGGTGACTCATCGGTCTAGTCTGCTAGTCTGCCGTGAGACGTGATGAGAGAAGTGGCTTTCAAGAAGTTTTATCCTTTTTATAGATTCCACGTGTAACTCTGTCGCCTGTGACCGTGACTCACAAAAGTGAGATAAAAGTCCCGCACGGGTACATTCGTTGATCTCTCTGCACTACTCATCAGGAAATCGTCCATTTTTAACATGCACCCCACCATGCCTGGATGAAGAGGGAGAGGAAGAGGGGAGAGGGATGGGGGTTGAGGTGAAAACAACAATGCCGCCCCCTGGTTGATGCCTGCTTGTCTGAGGTCTGCTCTGGGATACCCAGGGAGTGCTAGCGGGCTAATTAGCACATAGCCAAGTGCTTAATCCCCGTCGAAATCGTTAGTCTGTGAAACAAACAGTGGTGCTCAGATTGAAGGTAATTAAGAGTGATCTCTGACACGCAGGCTAAGCGTTCCATTCTTCCGCGCTCCGCTCCACTGTCAAAATAACCCTTTAGCCTGCTTTCAGAGGCTCAGAAGCTTTCACACCCACACGGGTACACACGTGTGTACGTACACACACACACACACACACACACACACTCATACCAACTCCTAGCAGTGAAGAGTGACAAGCTGAATAATGCTGGCCCTCAGCACCACTGTACTGCTGTGGTGAATGTGTAATTCAATGATTGCTTTCGCTCTGTTACTCTCTGTACTCCTCTGCAATCATAATCCATTCTTTTCTTTCATTTATCCCCCCTTCTCTTATCCCCGATTTCAGCCATGCCTGACATTCAGCACCATTAAATTTAACTGCCTGGATAATAGAGCACATGAGCAGGTGCTGTATGTTCTCTGTGGAAACATATCCCAGGGTGCATGTGTGATATTTATGATTCACAATTAAAGGCGGTGTGAGAGAATAGAGGCAGCACTGTTTGACTCATCATATTTAGCTCCTGTGCTTGTGATCATTACTGAGTAATTCGATCAGTCTCACCTCAACACCTTGATTGGAGTGTGTAAACATCAGCTCTGCCCTGTGGCCAGACATCAGTGTCATAGCAATTACTGGTTGGGAAAAAAAGAGCTCTATGGGGAAAAGAAAAAATACATGCTGACACACACATCACATACACCTTGTGACAGCAGCAAGAGAACACACACACATGTTCAGTACCAGTCTTGCATAAGAGAGATTTACATTTCAAGAGTGTTCTGACTGGCTGTCCTCGTCTTATCACAGGAGATGCCTGTTTCATGTAGAGGAGTATGTCATTGCTTTTGCATGTGGGGGCGTTTTCTCCACTCGCTCAACTGTTAATGCCATTGCCCACCAAATGCACAGCATGTCAAATGGCGGAGAACAAGAAATCCATTTCTTCTTATCTCTCTGGCTCTGACATAAAAATCCAGAAACAGTAGCCATATCTGCCTTTCTGTGATATGGGGGCGGATGCACCTTCAACTTACAAGCTGAAAGCACACTGCTTCAAAAAACCGGCAGCCCTTAGGTTAAGGTGCTTTCTGAATAAATGCGTTCTTGTGTCCTCCACGACACATCACACGTAATATTTCACAATTTAAAAACAAAAGGAAGGAGAAAAACCAAATATCCCAGTTGTTTACTTGCCAGATGCATTGGATGGTGACTTGGCCAACAAGAACAAATGGAAATCCAGAGATTCATTCAGCAAGAACGACACATCACACGCAAACAGCAACAGGTTATAGTACAGCATAGTGTTTTCCTTATATTTTATTTGGTAGGTGCAATGCCATATCATGTAGCCCCCCTACATGTCCCGGGGACATCCTCCCCCAGGAAGATTTATTTATTAAAAGGGATCTCACCTCAAAACCTGCGTTACTAAATCAGATTAGGAAATGTGACTCAGACTCAGAATACGTTTAAGATCAAGTCAACTTTACTGCTATGTTAACAGTAAATATAACACCTGCTGCTTTGCTTAAAGAGCATATTTTTTAGCATAGTGTGTAATGATCTTGGCGGGGCACCATGGTAGATCGCATGTAGGGGAAACACTGGAACAGAGCCAGTTGAAACAGATGGGAACATGAACAACTGTGAGTCTTGATTTCATGTGCAATATCAAGAGCACGGTCCATCTCAAACTGTTAGGATGCTTCTCTGTGCTCAATTTCTTGAGCACAACTTGGGGAGAACTTTTTTCCCGCAAGGACACAAGTATTGACTTGGCATTCTTGGATAGCCTTATAAGAAGTCAGTAGTGTCGCAAGGCGATCTAACTGAGCTTGGCTCTCCGTTGCCAACCCCTGAGGACAACTAGCAATGAAATAAATTTCACCACACTGTGTGCAGTGAAGGCTCTGAGGGTCAATTTATCAACAAGTACTCTTTCGGCGTTAGAAAGCATGGGGAGAAAATGGATGGATGCCTTTCCAACCCATAATCTTCCTTTTACCGGCACATATGGGTACTTTAGACATACGTCAGAGCCCTTACTCTTTTGGGGGAAAACAAACGCAGTAGACCGCAATATTGAATGACATTTTGAAATACCGTCATTACATTGCCAGATCAGTCTGCACATTGAAACCTAATGGTAGGCAGTGAAAAAATGATATGACATTATTCCATACAATAAAGTCTTTCTACACTCAAAAGCTCAACTGAATCCATTTTAAGCATGGCCCTTCAGTCTCCTGACATAGAGATGGTGCAATTACCCTACTGAGCAGCCAGATTTCCTACCTACTTCACTCCTACCTGTCTGAATCAGCTGAATTACGTTACTTGACACTGCTGTCAGTGACATACTTCATTACATTTTGAAGTGTTGAGTAGCTGTTCTGTTACTCATACTACCAGCTAATATTAGCACCCTTCCAGCAGTTTGAGCCTGTCACTGTTCAGAGCATTATTACCTAAATGGACTGTAAAGCCTTCTCCAGACGGCATGCACGTCGGTAACGTTAGTCACACAACTCCACCCACAGTACAGCAAAACAGGCAAAACTCTCCAAGTGGCATCAAATCGGAATTTACACAGCCACATGAAAGTGAAAAGTGAGAAATTACAGGTCTCTGGAATCCCACAATTCTTCACCAATGTATGCAAAAGGATGGTTAGTTGTGGCTAGACGGGCTACAGTCTTAGCGATGTAGCCTACCTATGCAGTGTGAGGAAATACGTTTGTTTTTGTTGTGTTGTGTGGAAACTGCTATATGGTCTGCTATATGGTCTCCCAAGATTCATTGCGAAAACAACGCGCCATCTCCAAACTGCAATAGCCGGTTGAAACAGATGGGAAAATGGATCGCTGTGGATCACAGCTCATCTCAAACAGTAAGGATGCTTCTCTGTGCTTGTCTTCATGGGAAGTTTGTTCTCGCAAAGACAACTTGAGAAGAACATTCTCACAAGTATAACTTGGTTTCCTTGGATATGATATTTAGTCAAACTCTAGAGCCTGGAGCAAAATTTGTATTGCAGAAGATGGTAAGTCCATACCTTAGTTTCACATAACCTTGGTAATGACACAAACGGTAATGTGTTCTTTTGTTTACTAGCTAACATTTTGGATGTTTCAGGTAATGTTAAATACAATACAGTAATAAAATCTGTCACGTTAATCTGACCGGCTTGTTTTTGCTAATCACATTGTTAGCCTACTGTTTACTACTCATAATAAAGCTCTGAAATTGCACTGACAACATATTTTAGGAGCTAACGGTTGTTAATAGCATAAATATAAGTGTGTATGGTATTATTTATTTAATGTCACCCGACAGAATTAGCTCCAGAGAAATTAATGTTAATTACTTTTTTCGGTGTATTTGTGTGTGTGTGTGTGTGTGTGTTCATCGGTATGTCTCTATCCAAATTAAATATAGGGTACATTTTACTGAACACAGAATAGGAACAGCATCTTGGCTTCACAGTGTTATAGGCTGGTCCTCACAGGGGATGGGGTTTGGTATCCTGATGTATACAAGTCAAACATTTCTGTCAGTATGTTGGAGTTTTCATCCTTCCACCATGTGTGTGTAATATTGTAGTTCCATAATGAAATATTCATGTTCCCTCCAATATCACATATATCGTGGATGTGGATGTGTATTTGTTTACTGAGACATATATTTGCATAGAGTTGTTTGATGTATGAGTTTGGCTGCAGCTGAGTGCTCTGCTTCTTGGGCCGTGCCCTCTCTATAGCAGCGCTGTGGTAACAAATGGTTATGTTTATGAGCTGTGATGGCCGTAACTAGTAGTGCTTGCAGATGTAAATCACTGCCAGTAGGGGGAGGAAGAACACACAGGTGAAACTCCTCATGGCAAGATGCTTCAGTCAGAAAGTGCAGGCAGATGAAGTCATCTTTTTGCAAGATTCATATGCGAGTAAATGCAAGTATTTCTCTGCCTCATAGTTTGTCTGTGTCCCCGTGTTAACCTTGCCTTCTACACACAGACCTACTGTCGGCATGTTTACGTAATATGCAACAAAAGCATTCCCAAACACAGCAGTCACACAGAAAATCTGCTATTAGTCATCACACAATTCATAGACAGAGGCGTAGAAACAGGGCCTGTGTGCTTTGCATGCTGCGTACATGTTGCATGAGTGGTGGATGTCTCTTCTCAGTAAACACATTTTACAGCAGGTAGATATAATGGGTGTGAACAACGTCAGATACCTTTCGCAGGTCTTTTTTTTTTTCTCTCAGCAAA
>CABFOQ010025005.1:0-10190 GCA_900660455.1 Gephyroberyx darwinii
CTCAGTGACATTACCAGTCCTATGTGACAACCCTGTGACATCAAACTGGTGTGGTGAGTGAGTAAAGTGACTTGGAACTGCTGAGCAGTGAAGACAAGGAGTTGCTTTGAGACACAGGAAAAGAGGAAGAAAATAAATGCCACACCACTGACGATATAAGGACATCGGCTTTAACGATTATTTATTTATTTCCTTCATTACCCAATTTTGTATGCTCCCGTCCCACCCAGACACCCTGTACTTGTTTTAGCTTTTACATTACTTTTCTCAGACATTTTGAACCAGAAGAAGTGCAATTCCATCCATCCACTAGCCACATTTCTGGAGCTGCTTTGCTTTTTGTGTCCTAGAGTGGTACTATAATGGGTGCATGAACCGTGCCTGTCCTAAACCCTGACATCCTGATCTGATTCTGACATCCACCAAAGCTGTGAGTTCTGTTCCGATTTTAGTCATGAGTAGGAGTTCAAATGTACTCACCTTGGACAGGCGGACAGGAGAGAGGACAAGTTTTGTGTTGTTCACTATGGGATGCCTACAGTTCTCTACTAAAAGACTGACGGTCAGCAGACACCTACCATGTAGGAAGTCTCCCCAGACCAGAGACTATGACTACCCTATGTCATATTATGTCATCCAATGTCGTCCGATGTCATCCTGTGTCAAATTATGTCTTCTGTTTGTATGTCAAATGATGTCAGTATATCAGCCCTTATGTCTCTGTATTGAAAGTTCCTTAAATTCAACATAGTGTATGTGTGATCAAAAAGCCATTCAAGAGGATGAGTGCAGTGTTTAAATTCAGTCCTTTCCTTTGTGAGTTTGTGATGTCAAGCAGTTCTGTATGTTATGTGAGCATGTGTATGCTTATGCAAGCAGCAGGAATGTGTGTGTGTGTGTTTGTGTGCACGTGCATGCATGTGTGTGCGTGCATGTGTGCACGTATGTGTACATGTGCGCACGCATGCATACATACGTGCGTGCGTGCACGTGGTTGTGTGTGCATGTATGTGTGTGTGTGTGTGTGTGTCTGTGACCTCCACACAAAAGTGTCCCATTTTACGGGTCTCTCCCAATGTGATTCATTCCTTGTATACAGATGTTCTATGAGTAATATATGAGTCTAATATTTAATAATTTTATACAACTAACTTACATATGATAAATGACAATAATTGCCAAACGCATATGAAGATGTATTGTTTTGAAGTGTTATATCAGTTGTTTGTGTTTTTGCATTAAACTTTGCTTACATTTGCGTGTTGGTTTATGGCTCTGTGGTTATTTTGGGTGTGAGACAGGAACGGACAGGGACAGTAGTTCGAGTGTATTTTAGGCGACAGGACAGGAAGAAAAGGCAGGAGATGACCCCCACTGATACACAACTTGGGACTTTTCATTCATATTTCCTTCTCTGTGTGTATCACATTAAACAGGCAACCGCTCACCCTGTTGGCAGGCACATACACTGTGTGAATGTGGCTGTGGAATGAGTGTCGATGCTTATGTGTTCATTTTTGTTTCTAACATTGTTTGTGTCCATGCATCTAACCATCTAACTAATCATATTTTGTCTTTGTGTGTGTGTGTGTGTGTGTGTGTGTGTGTGTGTGTGTGTGTGTGTGTGTGTGTGTGTGTGCATATGTGTGCATGTTGGTGCTTGCATATGCAAAAGTGTATGTGTGTGTGTGTGCGTGTGCGTGTGTGTACGTGTGTGTCAGGGCTCATGGTGTCTTGCACTGGGTGGGCCGTTCCTACAGGACACAGGCACACACTATCTATGCCAAGAGGAAGAGCAATCAGCCAGGGAGGGCAGAGGAGGATGGGAGGGAGGGGAGAGGAGAGGAACCAACCTCAGGGAGGGGCACAGACAGAAAGACAGACACAAAAAGATGTAGGCACAGACAGACAAATAGAAGTGGATTATAAGTCATAAGTAGTCATATATAGTCATAGTAATGATTAACTGAACCAGTGTTTTTAACTTCTGGGTCTTATGCCACTTATTAGGATATTTGATAGCCATATAGTGCTGGCTGATGATGCACATATATTTCCTTTGATACCTCAAAATAAAAATGATTCCATTTGATAACTGTTGTTATCACTGATGTAACTGATGTTACATCAGTGATAACCTCTATGCTTTCAGGAATTCATAGATTCACGTTCATCCCACACATCAAAAACACATTTATTGTTCCCCTAGGATCATCTCTAAATTCATCACTGCCAAATGAATTGTGATCATAAGCATCCAAGCTACATTGTATAACCCATGTATTTCCCCTGATCACTAACTAGATAGATGAATTGAATGAATTAGCTTTCTACATGCTTTTCGATAATATCACATGGGATGGTTATCAGACCATATAGTAAATATACACACATTAACAAGAAGCAATACAAAATATACAGATATTGCAAAAAGAAGCATTAGATAGACAGTATGTGGAGCCAAATTACATGAGATTGGCATAGGCCCAATTCAGATTTAAGCGCATTTTTGAACTGTGCACAGTGAGGGGTTTGGTCGTGCCTTCGGTTACGCACAGGTTAATTTAAAACCTTGTCTCTTTGTCCTGATTAGTATGGTGGGAAATGTCTCAATTTCATGTGTTGAGGCATTGCCTTTAAATTCCATGCGCCTTTAACTCAATTTTGGTTAGGACAATGGCGCACAATGATTGAATTGGCAATGTGGGAGATTATTTGGATTAAAACAGAATATAACATGCTTTACAAATCTGAAATGATTTTTGCCTATAAGAAATCACTTTTAAATTCAAAAGATTTATATCGAAAGGTGATTGCTTTCTGTTCAACTCACCGACAAGCCTTGTAGTTGCAGTACTTCCATTAAATTAATTGCATTAAAACACTGTTATCGCCACATCTGCATCACATGAGTATTCATGGTATTCGTGATTATGTTTTCCTGTGTTTTTGTGCTCTCTGTGCTCCGATGGTCACATGCGCACAGCCAATGGCACCTATGACGTTTGGAAAGCCCGCAACACAAGGCATTTGTCCTTGACTGTGCATTTTTGCACGTCAGTGTCTGGTCAAGATCTCACAAAGTTCCTGTCCGGCTGACGCAGCATGGAAAAGGCGCATGCTGTCTGGAGCAACACGGGAGAGATGTCGGCTGTGATGTGGCAGAGACGCACTGGGCGTCTGTTCTACAGCACGTTTAAACCTTTTCTTGGCACTTCCGTGCGAACCTACAGGGCTGTCTCTTTTAATGATCCTGTAAAAATGCATCCGACTCGTGCATGAGAAGAAGCTGTGCTTGTATGAGTAGCCTATGGGTTGAGGAGACAGCCCGTGCGTAAAAGCGCATTCTAATTTCCAAACATGAAGGATTAAGTGGCCTAAGACTTTTAATAATATTAATTTAATGATTATGATGATGATGGTTAAGTTTTTCTCAGCGGGGTGCCCGCATAAAACCAACCTATGAACCACTGCGTGGTGCTGGAGTCAGTTTGTCATTTGGGCGGATTATTATGGTTGCAGACAGTGCTCAGCACCACCTCAGGCTGTAGAGGAGAGAGGAGACAGAGGAAGGCTGTGTATTCCCAGACAGTATAAATGAATCTGTTATTTATTAATCAACAATCTACCAGAGCAGTGGAATTGAGAAACTAGAACTTGAATGAAAGGATCACAGTTGTGGTTACTTTTTATTAACAGTTATTTATTTAACAGTCAGGTATTTACGCTAGCCAAAGAGCCAAGGGCTCTAGATGTATGATTTCAACTTTATTCATCATAAGGTGATGAGCGTAAATAACCACAAGCAGCTTGCTGAAGGAAGAATAAACTCCAGTTCCCATAGCTCCACTATTCTGTAATCTATAGATTCAGACTTGAGAGAGTCTCTCAGTGGGATGGGAACTCTTGTCCTGGAAATGTTGGATGATTTGTTAAGAATGGAAGGAAGCTGACAATACCACCTCTGCATCCTCCATAGATGAACAATTAGGCATTACATAGCACTCCAAAGACTCACTATTGTCAGCCCTAACTGACGTACATAACATCAGACAAGGGTAATGGTTATTGTGAGTCCCCTAGAGGACATGATGCTATTGATAAAAACAGGTTGGTGATGATGTTTATGTGAATGATGATGAAGATAACCTCACAATAGCAATGATCAAGGCATTTCGTTGTAGTTCCGGTCTTCCTCCTGCAGTGTACAGCTGTGGAACACACACTCATTCACACAGAAACACACACCTGGTAGCAGTGAAATACGACTTGTGTCAACACAGCTGAGTCCCTGCCCCTGTTCTCTTCCAAGGTGTGAGTGTCCGATGTCCTCCTCACTCTGGAGCCCTGTGAGAGAGAGAGTTCCCGGCACGTCCACACACAACCACATCCTGAGTGTCACACACAGACAGGAAGTGCTTCAGGGGAAGAATAAGGTGAGTGCAGCACTGGAGAGCAGACAAACACACCCTGCCCGTCACTGACCGGGGAGCCATGATGGATTATTAACGGGATTTTCAGAGGCACACTGGCCCATGGCCACTCAGAGTTGCCAGAAATGATATTAACAGTAAAGCTGGCGAGTATACCATATTTTAGTTTATACTGATGCACACAAATGTGTCATTTTAGCCATTTAATCTCAATTTTCAGTGGAATTTGTAATGGAAATTGTTCAGAAATAGACCAGTCTGAATGAATCATACTGCACCTAACAACTTTGATAAAGAAAATGCATCAAGGAGATCACATTATAGTTTGCACTGGTAAAAGGAAAATAATGTCAAATATCACTACACATCAAAAATACGAGTGTGATTAATACCATAACCTACTTTTCCTCAACACAATGATCTTTCTCCCTCTCCTTCTTGCTGCTTTGTTCTCTCTCTCTCTCCCTCTCTCTCTCTCTCTCTCTCTCACACACACACACACACACACACACACAGACACCTCTAACTGCTAAGTGAGAACTAGCATGCTGAGCTGCCCTCTGGGGTGGAAGTGGGCAGGAGGGCTGGCTCAGAGACCCCCATTGTCTGCTCAATGGGCCCATGGAAAATATGCTATCAGTGGCAAACTAATGAGTTTGTGTGTGTGCGCGCATGTGTGTGTGTGTGTGTGTGTGTGTGTGTGTGTGTGCATTTGTTTAAAAGTGTGATCATATGTGTGCCTGTTTGTCAGAGTGTGCTAAGTGCGGGTTTGTTGATGTTGATGTTTGTGTGTGTGCTTTCCACAGACTGTTGGGGTCCTGACTGTTGCAGAAGCCTTTGTGTCTGGAGTGTATCGCTGCATTGCCTCCAATTCTGTGGGCACAGACCAACTAGACATCCACTTCTATATCACAGGTAATCATACACAAGATGAACCACAAAATACCACAAAATGCCCTCAGGTAAGTGTTTTCATTCTTGTTGGCTACAGCTAAATTGTCTAAAAGGTTAAACAACACATTACAGTACAAATACAATCTTAAGTTGCATCACAGTTACCCAGTCATCCCTCCCACTTCGCTTCTGTCCTACCTCCCATAACCTCAAATACCTCAAATAACTATTTCTGTCATCTTCTTCTGTCATGTGCTTGCTGTCTCACTCTCCCCTTCCTCTTCCTTATAAAGATGTAAAAGGATGGACTTGATGTTGAATGATGAATCAATGACACAATGAATGCAACGGCAGATTGCCAATATTATAAGCAACCAATAATGAAGGGTCAATAACACAGTACATTAGAAGAAGACTATTCCTCTTTACCTAGAATCACCATGTGTGAAAGGTAGAGAAAGGTAAGCCAGGGAGAAAAGGAAGAGAAGTGTTTTCTTGGGGTTTGTTTTAATTGAGCAGAAGAGGAGCATGAGAGGAGCATGAGTGGAGCTGAGTGGAGTCGAGGAGATAGCAGATAGGTGTGTGTGTTTTCAGGTTGCGAAAGAAGATAGGGAGGGAGTCTGCCTTCCTTACTGGGGTGGAAAGGTCATTCTACTATTAGGGAGCTGGGAGGTAGACGTGTCAAGGACAGCTAGAGCGATAGCAAGGTCATGACTGAGAAGGGGAAGCTGCAAAATAACTCTTCTTATTTTTGTGGAAACCTGCTAAATGTACGAGTTCTTTTTTCTTTTTGTCCATAATTCTTGAACACCCGAGACAAACCTCTTAAATCATAGGACTTTTCCTTGGACTACAGACAGTCATGTCACAAAAATCAGATTGTATGTGACAGATCTTCAAAAGAACACAAATATCTCCCTATGCTGTCTTTGCAGAAAGGTACCACACACATGAAGTGTAAATTAAAATATACGTGTATGGCAGAACAAAGTAGTTCTCAAGTGTACTTGTATCATGTATGCGTGTATACTGTAGTTGTGTGTGTGATGTGAGGGTGGTTTTGTTACCATGGATACAAGGAAAGGCATGTGTGTGGGTGTGAGTGTGCATGTGTGTTTGAGTGCGAGTGCGTGTGCATGTGTGTGTGTGAGCAAGAGTGAAACAGGAACCAGGGGCTCTTATCGTTGCACTTCCCCATGCGGCGCACTTCCTTGGACTGGCGGGTCCGCTTTATTTCGGGAGGCCTGAGGGTGTTCGGGAAAGATAAACACTATCTGCCATCAGGAAACCCTCGAGCCATTTCCACGGGAAGTTTCAAATGGCTAAAGTAAATAAAAAGGCCTTTTCACTGTATTCCACTAGCTCCTTTTACCCACAATAGCCATTCAACATTGTCATCAAAGGTTGAGAAAATGGTGGTTTGGTCAAGTCGACTCTTATAGCATATAGGTTTCAGCCTCGAGGCACGATCCAGACCCAGATGTTGAGTAATTGAGAGGGCTTGTTCTTCAAACAGGAGGTCAGTAGGATCTATATGATATCTATATGGTACATGGAGGTGTGAAGTAGTGTTTTGGATCTGAAGCCTCCCTCCAATCCTCATCCCTCACCCATTCACTCCACTCCATTCATCTCACAGCATCTTTACTTCTCTCTTTCAATCCCTTTCAATCACTCCTTCCCTCTCCTCTCCCTCTTTCCCTTCCTCTCACCGTCTCTCCTCCTCTATTTCCCCTAGACGTCCCAGGGGGCTTCAGTGTGAGCCAGGGGATGGAGCCAAGAGAGGGTGGGGACCTCCAGCTCACCTGTATTGCCAATAAATACCTGTACACGGCGTTGTCATGGCAACGAATGACTGACACAGAGTACAGCCGATCTCAGAGCCCTGCCCTTGGTGGTCAGCTCACATCAAGGGAGTTCTCCCATTCATTGTCCTTGTTGCTTAGCAACCTGACACCCAGCGAATCTGGGACCTACCGCTGCTCCGCCCGTCACCTACTCACCGGACAGGAGACACACCTGGACACACAGGTGGTGGTCACAAGTGAGTCACAAATTTATTATGAACCTTATGATCATTGTCATGATGATCCTCTTCCTCCTCCTCATCATCATCATCATTATTGTAAACAGTGTTTCCTATTTCATTACTTACTTTAAAAAGGAACTTGTTAGAGTACTTTTGCATTACCCGCTAATTGAAAACATGCTGTAGCAATATGGCTTGTGCTGCCGAGTGCGTTGAGGATCATTGCAATGCAATTTTTAAAACAGTAAGTCAATCTGATTATCAACTATACTTGTTTTTCAATTAGCAGCTTGTTGTCAGTGTGAAACACCAAAGGACCCTCACTTTTTTCAACTTTTTTTATTTGTGCTGACAACAACAATATGAAAAATAATGAAAGAAAAATAAAAGTAACTACTTTCTAAGTAACTCATAATGGATTACCAGAATTGAGAAATTGATGCATTACTAGTTGCCACAAAAAGTACTAATGCATTTCCTCCAACACTTGATTGTAAATGATTAATGTATGTGTCCAGTAGCAGTTTCATTTTTCTCTACACTCACTCATACAATCAATGACACATTTTCCAAGCTGCCCCCACTTCTAAGAATTAAGAGAGTGGTTTTGAAATCCCCCTTGAGTCGTCATGTTGTGACCATATGAATAACTTGCTTACAAAGCAGTTTCATTTCTAAATTGAGCTCATCCCCACTGCCTACGAAACTACCAAACAAACAAACACCTACCTAGGGTTGGTGCTTGGGAATTGGGTCCCCTTGGCTTCCTGGGGCCCCACCCTGCCTTTGCTCTTGCGCTCCAGCTCAGCACCTCTTTCACGTGGGAATGAGCTCTTGTCTGGAGGAAGAGCACACAATGGCACTTCCCACAATGCCACATTTACAGGCCCCTACACAGGGCCAGAGGAACAATCAGCCAATCAGACACTGTCAGGCCCCAGCTCCGCGGACAATCATCAATTGTTGTCCAGGAGGAAGATAGGGGAAACAACAATCAGTCGCCTTGGTTAAGTGACTTTTCTTCATGTCTTTTACTGCTGTTCTCTATACAATCAGAGCTCAACATGAAGACTTCCTCCTCTTTGGACCCCACAGGGGAATTACTAGCGGGGGGGGATTCAAATTAAAAAATAAAAATTCTGAGATGGCGTGAGTCAGAGACTGAGAGAGAAATTTAGGGAGTTGGGGGCCATGTGGTCTAAATAAAGTGTATGTGGCTGAAAAGGAAATTGAAAAATGGTTAGTCACTCATTGTGTCTATTCACAGGCTAATAACGGTCTGGATGATGAAATACTACATTGTTGCGGTTTTTAGGAAATGGGTTTGTACGGCAGGGTATTTCAAGGTGACTATGGGGCCCAAGAGAAACCAAGTGTCAGCTGACTCACAAGTTGAACCCAAGGCCACTCATAGAGAGAAATGTGTCCAGCACACATCATTGTCTGAGAGTGGCACTGTTCCAGAAAATAAAAGGAAAAAAGCAGAAATCGAAAAATAATCTAGTATTTCCCAATTTCCAAAATTGCACGTACACAGAAAGAGGCATGCACTTCCACGCACAGGAAGTTATATGCGCTACATTCTTAAATTCTCATGACACTCATTGCGTGCGCGTGTGTGTGTGTGTGTGTGTGTGTGTATGTGTGTCTCCCTTCAGTTCTGGAGCCTCCAGTGCTATTACACAATCTGACAGATTGCAGTGTCAATGTTAGCAGCTCAGTCTCCCTCAGCTGCCCCGCCCATGGCATACCACTCCCAACCATCACATGGTACAAGAACGAACACGCGCTGTCACAAGGATCAGGTAAAAATATAATAATAATTACATTACACGTAGACACTTCAAAGGCAAAACAGCTGTTATCTGGTGTCTGAGAGGTTGTACTATTTTGGGCGTTTTTCATCATCAGGTATCGTCATAATACCAGAGGATGGGACCCTTCATATTGATCGAATCACAGCGGAGGACCAGGGCTTGTACACATGCCAGGCCACCAATGAGAGGGGATCTGTAGAGAGCTCTGCCTATATATGGGTCAACAGTAAGCATCCCTTGACCAATAGTATGTTCGAGTGTGTCTGTCTCTCCCTTTGATTGTCCTTGTTTTCCCTGGGCTTCTCAATGATGGGTTTTGGCCATATATGGGTATGTCGAGGCCTGAATGTCCATTGTTCTACGTTTTGGAAATAGATCTTGAGTCAATCAGTAACTCACTTTGGCATATATACACATATATAGTCACATATTCATGCATCGGATTGTTGTCTTGAATGTAGTGTTTATGCAGTGAGTTGCTGCGTGTCAATCTGTCTGTTTATCAATTCCCCCCCAAAAAACACATATATTAAAGTATGTGTACTTGCTTAGTATTTCCCTCACACACACACACGCACATTCACACACACACACACACACTGATACATCCGGTAGCAGAAGAGGCAGGTCTAGTGGTTCTACTACCCCCATTTGAGAGCCATTCCCTGGGCACTTGGCGGACGCCTCCCCGCCTGGCCGGGGAGAGAGGAGTGGCTGTGTGTTGTCTTCTGATCAGTCAGGAAGGAAACTGTCTCCCTTTTTTATTTCCTCCGGAAGGGCCCCGCTCTGCCGCTCAGAAGGGTCCCACTTTACAGTAAACTGGGTTTTGCTGAGATTAATGAAGAGGATGGGTGGTTTCCACATTGGTGGAGGTAGATGGTTGGTAATGTGGGAATCGGGGCGGGACAGTTAGAGCATAGTGCCCCTGTTTGGAAAGGTGGAGAATCAAGCACAAGATATCTCTCTCTCTCACAAACACGCACACAACCTTAGTCAATATCACATTTCAACATATCA
>CABFOQ010025006.1:0-12307 GCA_900660455.1 Gephyroberyx darwinii
CATACCTACAGTACAGCGAGGTGGCACAGGTGAGAGCAGGATGGATTCATCATCATGGCACAAATCTGATGGTGGCGGGGAGGCCTGCAGCTTTCCTAAAGACCAGAGAAGGGGAAGATATAAAAGAAAACACAGCGCATTCATTCATTCATGAGAGCTTATCGAGAGAGCAAGAGATCGATGGATAGACCAATAGATACACTGAAACATTGATACAGAGAGAGAGAGAGAGAGACAGATGGGCTTTGGGGGAATCAAAGGAATTGAATGTGTTTAAAGGCGTGCTGTTGAGGCTCACTCATGTTAATGTCATGTTCGATTGCATGTCAGCCCGGATAGAATCCAGCGAAACAATCAGCCTGGCTTTGTCGGGAATTTCACGAGGGATTACCTTTTGTAGTTTTCGAATAGAACCAAATTTTATAGACGGCCGGCACTGAGCAGTGAATTGAGGTCAGTTCCTCCAGGACTGTAGCTTATGACAAGGTCACAGCATTAAAAAATTGTTTAGTCGCTAGCAGTATCTCAGAGGTTTCAGGCCTGTTGTGTGGCCTGAAAGTCTTAAGAGCAAAAGATTCAGGGGCACTATCCGTTTGACCTGGCTAACAGTGGCACACATGTAGGCCCAAAGCTCTCTGTGTCACATCTGATGGATTTTATTTCACTTAGTATCCAGCCTTCATTGTAGAGAAACTGCATTGACCTGAGGTCAAGTGGGTTGTACTTTGTTTAACAGCGTATGTAAAAACCAGACACTTTCAAAAAATGAGTCACTGAGAAAGGAGAGACTTGGCAGGGTACGACGACTGAGAGAAAGGGAGTATAACAGAATATGAATAAAAGGATGACATATATACAAACAAAGAGGAAGAAAAAACAAAGAAAATCTGAGAGCTTTGAGAGAAACAGAGAGTCAATAAACAAAAAAGATAGCTCTGAGCAGGGGGTAGAGTGCAGCCAGCAGGATAGGCAGCCGGCCAGCCAGCCAGCCAGCAAGCCAGTCAGTAAGTGGGTCCACTACAGGGGGCTTATGTTGATATTGGGGTTAGGGAGAAGCGCAGTGTTGTGTAATATGCTCAAGTTAATGCGCTGTAATAAATGGGCAAATCCCCTGAAAGCCTGTCCATTATGACAGAAACACAAGGCGTTTAGACAGGCCTGGCGGTCCCTTTGTTTGAGAGGGAGGCACGCACAACGCTCAGTGTGTCTGAATCAGCCTATGGGAGACGCCACGGACGTGACTGATAGTCGGAGACATGTGCCCGGGTGTGTAAGGTTGTTTTGGGGAAGTGGGTGCTTGCACATCAGGCTCCCCCTGGGGGGTAAAGGTTGTGGATATAGTGTAACGTGCACAGGCAATTGCTGACAACGTGCACATGCACATGAATCAAGGTTGTATAAAAACATCTAGTCGAGATGCGGGCAGTCACGTACCACGCACACACACACACACACAGGGGTATTCAATGTACGTTTGTTAACTCACACATTTGCACCAATGCAGCCTCTCGTCCTGCTCAAATATACTCAAACACACATGGCTGATGCCGGCGCACACACACACATCCTATTACACTCGACCAAATTGTCCACTTCAACCTGCAGTCAGTCCAGAAGTACTTGTAGTTGTCAGCAGGTGCTTTTCATGCCAGTGCTCTCTCTCTCTCAGTCGAACCCAGCTCTTAACTGCTGCAATTGCTCTTTGATTCTACACAATTGGTCAGCAGATGTGATGGGTCTCTTACTTTCCGACGCCACTGTATGTGCGAGCACGTGTGTATGTGAGCGCGTATGTGTGTATGTGTGTGCATTAAAGTGCTTGGAACAATTTCGGTGATCTAACGTCTCCCTTGTTCTCTCCCAGCCATGAAGTCAGGAGGAACCCAGCTGAAGCTGATCATGACCTTCCAGAACTATGGACAAGCGTTGTTCAAGCCCATGAAGTAAGTACCGCTGCAGCTGACTGCACCGCAGCCCACTCAGACTCCACACCATCTGGGTGTATTGCAGATGTTGTCGTTTTTGTAGCACCCTTAAAACACCTAACAGTTTGACGCGATTGGTTTAATGTGCTCCCACTTGAAACGTATATGTTTCAAGAGGGCCGCAGAAAAACATCCGAGTAAGCTGCAGACAGATCTGGTGGCGCGCTCAGATCCACCGCTCTCCCTCTGTGTGATCTTTTCTGGTGTGGAATCGTCAGTCTGCTTTTTAATTAACATCAACAGGCTTACGCGTTAATTAAAATGAGCACTGAGCCGTCATGACGACGTCTTCGGGGAGGCATGTATGCTGGCAGACGTGCGCGGCACATAAAAAAAGAAATGCCCGCTCTCTCAGCCGTCTGAGTTTTGCCCAGTGAATTCCCATGCCCACATGGATAAACAGTGTCCAGGCCAACTGGGCTGCGATCAGAAGTAATTGCTCAGGAGCCTGGTTTGATTGCTGTGAAATTTTGGAATGGTTTTCTACATGAGAGCCTCAGTGGATTGTGTTGGAGAGTGTGTGTGTGTGGGGAGCGGGGGAGGGCAGTGTGTGTGCGTGTGCTTTACCCGCATATACTGGCAGAACTGTTGACGGAGGCTGTATCGATGATACTCGCAAAAGCTGCAAGTATCATCACATCTTGACTTGCAAAGGTGTAGTGTGTGACGACGCCTTTAACGTGAGCCAAACACATCACCGCCGCCGCCAAACTCACATTACCGGGCGCAGCCGGTTTCAGTGAGATCACCGTCAGCTTGAAAATGAACGCTGAAGTGTTGCCACTGAATTCCCCTTTCACCCTCAGCTTGATTTATGGAGAGTTTGCAAAGTTTAGTCTAAGTTGTTCGGTGTTCATATCCCTTATTCAGCAACAGTGCCATTTAATCCACAAGCATAGACGCAATTGTTCAGAGTTTATTGCACCTGTTTGGATAAGTCATTTTATTGTGTCCTAACTTGGCATTTCATTTTAAGCTCAATCACTGCCTGAATAGTGCCTGTTAGATGATGAAGCATTGGTTACAACATTAGAGTATATGGTCCAAACTACTGGAGTCTCACGCAGCAGGATTTTAGTTTCATATCTGCAATTCCAGCATTTGTGCACAATTACAGTAATATAATGTTATTTTCCATTGGCACATTTGCGGTTTTTGGAAGTCTCAGGTTCAGAGTTATGACGTTCTACTGGATAATATCAATGTAGAAAAGTAGAAAAGATATATGTATTGATTGTTTTTTTCCCCCAGTCTTTTACAGTAATGTAAATTTTGATTAGAGATAGAAGAAAATGTAACATTAACCTGTAAACTGCAAAAATGACATGCAACAAACACAGTGATTTTATTGAGTTGCTAGTAGGATTCTTTCTCAGACGCCGTTAGAAAGCTGTTTTGACTTTAATTATATGTCAGTTTCTGAATTACATGTTACAGATTCCCACCGCTCCTTATTTAGTCTGTCACAATTTTCCACAACTCCTTATTTCCACCGTCACAGTCGTCTGTCACTGCTGTTTACAGACACTGTACCGAGCTCCTCAATTTAGAAATACAAACGTATCATAGAGTTTTGTTGTGAGAAAGAATGTAGGAAATCAAACTTTGTTCTTCTTTTTGTTTAAGCAGATCATCAGATCTTGCCGTTTCTGTCATGGCACTGATCTGTCCCACTTTTATTTTAGGAACAGCGGTGAATTATGGGTGCAGTAGTTCAGAGCGATGCTGTGTTGTATTGTTTTTCCTTCACCTGTCCCATTGTGCAGCATCAAGTGGTGCTTCAAAGAGGCTTTGATGTTTAGGGCCTCCTTTGAGTCTAATGCAAATCTGTAGCGGCGTGGGCCAGGAGACTACACAAGCTGACAGCCTGCCAGACACCTCCACTCTCTGTTTCTCTGTAGGACTCGGGGAAAAAGTTTTGCAGTTTCTTTTATCTGTCTGACTGAGTGACTCTGTGATTCTGTGATTGTTTTCGCTGATTTAAAGTGGGCGTCCACAACAGGATAGAAAATGGCAAAATCTTTCCTTCAGTACCAATACCAGCACCAAATCCAGTCATGTTATTTCATTTTAAATTGATAAGCATTTTACATTCATGCCTGAATTTTATGAAAGCTAACAAAAATAAATGTGATGTGAAACCCTGCAAAATTCTTGAAAAACTTGAAGTAACGTCACTGTACCATTTCTCAAATCGGGTTAAAGTGTTACTTTTCCAGTAACGGTGGTGGAAGGGAATAGCTGAAGATGAACCTGAGAGAGAAGGGTCAAAGGCTGCAGAGGAAGGAAAGGGATGAAGAGATGGAATGTGAAAAGAGAGAGCATTGATAAAGAAGGACAGATGAGAGGCAGCGATAGTGTAGGGGAGCGACCGGCACTGCCAACTTGTCAAGGAGTCGGCTCTGCCAGCTGGAGCCAGGGTACAGGTCTCTATCACAGGCCTCCATGCCCCATGCCTGCTTGTCTTGTCTGGCACGCATCCCCGGTGTCCATCCCACCCCATCCCTTGGCAAGCCTCGCCAAGGACCTGGTGGTGATATATGGAACCATAATGTTCATGTCATACTAATTGGATTTGCCAGTTGGTGGGTGTAAGGGGACGCTCTGTTAGATACGCAAAGAAGAAAATTGGTTCTCCGCCGCACACCGTGTGACAAACCTGTCGCCGGCCCCCTCCGTTTGATTTTGTTGATAGTCGCTTCATTCAAAATGGTTTGCATCGCATTTATAACAGAAATGGTTTTCATTCTCCTTGTTTGTTCCCGCCTAGAGCTGTCATATCAGCACACAGGGTTCATTACGTGTAAACATGTGTACTAGGAACATATACTGTATATAGGACGCACATGTCAGTCCCTCAGGAATTGCTTTGTCTGAATGCACCGTGGGGAACTGAGATATGGCCTCCCCTCATAATTCATCTGCATGAGCTCAATCAGTTTTGACAAGCTTGGGCTCTTAGCACTCGCTGAGCCAGCAGGGTTGCCTGTGTAGCCTCTTAGCTAAAACACCCAAGAGGCTGCTTCGTTTCTGTCGTCCATAGGCTGTTTCCCAACCACAAGCCCGCTGCAGGGCTCATCATATATACCGTGCCCCAATTGTTGGTTTGACTCCGTGGATCGCCTTGGTAGATGTGGCATCTGATTAGAGCTGAAGCCATCTGATGGTCTCTGGAGAGCACTGGAGAGGAAATTGATTGATTGGAAATTCATGAACTGTCTTTGATAGTTTGTGAATTTTGAAGGGTCAAAGGCTGCAGAGGAAGGAAAGGAATGAACAGACAGAATGTGACATGCGAGAGCATCGAAAAAGAAGGACAGATGAGAGGCAGAGATAGAGTGTAGGGGAGCGGTTGGCACTGCCAACTTGTTGAGGAGTTGATTCTCATTTCTCGTGTTCATTCTCATGTCACGGATAACACTCACACTGTACATATACATGCAGAAACCTAACCTAAAGGCCTAAAATTCCCTTCTTCCCGCCCTCACCACAGTTTGATGGTGAAAAAAAATCATATTGACAAGCAATCCTTTTTTTCTTTGAGTCCCTTAAATTAACAGTGTTTCTGTAAAGGGCTCCCAGGAGGACCATAAGAATGATGTGAGCTCCCATAAGTTGGACACGCTTGTGAGAGGTGCTGCCTGAGCTCATCTTTATGTGTGTGTGTGTGTGTGTGTGAACAGACGTGTCCATCCGTGGAGCATGTTACTACAGACAGCTGTTCACACAGCTGCAGGTCACTCTCTCTCTCTCACACACACACACACACACAAATTTGGACGCTGTGGGGGTTACAGAGTTCGTGCACCCTCCATCACCCAGCACTGGTGAAGGAAAATCTGAGAGCAGCCAGTCAAGTCCCAGCTGTAACCGCTCACTCATAGAAATGGGTATATCACACAGGGTGATGACTGTGAACACACACAGTAGAAAACCAGCTAATTCATTCAGACCGTTCACGGACATCCCTAATGATTTTTATGGGGCCAATTTAAAAACCCTAAAAGCACATAAAACATTTCCAAATATGATGAAACGGCACACCTTCACATTGACGGCCTAGCCCTGTATCACACCTCCATCATTATTTTTCATTGATGATTTTCACCTTGTTCTTATAAGCTCATAAGCTTTCCAATCAGCTTAGATGACACTTTTTTTGCTCGTGCCAGCAGGTTATGTAAACTTTGGCTGCACCCCATCCTCACTTCTTCGGCTTTCACACCGAACAGAGAACTCATCAACCCAGTGTTTGGCAGAGAGAGACTCCTCAGGTTTTCAGCAGCCTCTGCTGTGCAGCCCTGGCATCAAGAGTGGTTTCTCAGTTGTCACATCAAGTTGCAGATATCGTGCAGATACCTCTGTGCGCAGAACCACAGGCCTCATCATCTGCCAGCGAAGAGAGCTGCTCAGGATGCCATGTAATTTGTCTGGCCTGGCAATTGAGATCAGTGGCCAATCTCTAAAGAACAGGCGTGGCTTGTGCACATGAAGTCACAAATAGAAGAAGGATGAATCGTCAGATTGGATTTTGAAGTAAAGTGTGTATGTGTATGTGTGTGTGTGAGTGAGAGTGTGTGTATATACTGCTGTGTATTTGTTTTTCCATATTTGCAGATGTTTGTGTTATGTTAGAAGTCCCAGTCTTTGGGGACAGAGAGAGAGAGAGAGAGAGAGAGAGAGAGACTGAGCAGAGACTGAGCAGAGACTGAGCAAGGTTTAAGGGTGAAATAGGTGAGAAAGGGTGAGACGGAAGAAGAGCTAGGCCCGGAGTAACCCCACAGAGCCTGGATCTTCCAAGTGTCACAAGTGGCCCCTCTAGACAAGCCAGCCGAGACCAGCCAAGGCTCCATATACCAGTAACTGAAGAGTGGAGAACCGAAGACTTGTAATGCTGTACAGGGTAGAGTGCCGCAGAACCCCTGAAGGGAAAGGGCCAAGAAGTGTCCTGGCTTTATAGCTAATCTGTTTGGGCTCAGCAAACAGATGCTGGGGCAGAAGAGCAGTGGCCACCTGGCATGCTCTAAGGAGAAAGTAGTCTATCTTTGCAGCACCTACAGTGACCCGGCCAGGGAGCAAGATTCGGGGAAGTGAGACGTGTTGATCAGTCCACCAGAACCAAAAGTGGCATTTGACCTGAGAGAGACACATTTAAAGTAAGATCTTCAAGGTCATCTGAAGGAGATTGCTCAGTAATGGAGGTTTGCAGAAGGAGTATGTATCCCGAAGGACGAAATTCTGGATCAATTCTGGATAATCTCCTTGCTTAGTGTTGAATGGAAACTATTCTTCAGCACTGTAGCCAAGTGGCTGGCAGACGTTCTCTAGAAAAATAACTAAATAATAATAACATCAGTGCAGAAAGGAGGCATAGCAGGGATGCCAGGATGTCTGGAACATAGGGGCATCATCACACAGCTTCTCAGAGAAGCTAAGGAGAACGATGCCTACGGTTCAATCCTCTACGAGCTAGTTGATTCTGACACTGAAGAAATACGATACCGTGTCCCAGTCAAAGTGAGATCAGAGTGACACATCAGAGTGACACAAGCTTGAGATGGGGATTATTACAGGCTTTACAGTAAAGTCTGCAGAGCCAAAGTGCAGAAGTCCTCAATCCAGATCTGGGGATGCGCCAACCAAGGGCCTTCATGGACGACTTCACAGTCATCACGAGTCTGTGCCAGGCAGCAGTTGGATCATGCAGGGGCTGGAGAAGCATGTCCTTCAAGCCAGCCAAGTTAAGATCCCTGGTGAGGAAGGGGAGCGTCACAGACCAGTTCTGCTTCACCACTGCAAACGAGCCAATACCGTCACTGTCTGAGAAGTCTGCGAAGAGCTTTGGCAAGATGTTTGACAGCAACCCGAGGAGCTGCTGACAAATGAGGACTAGCATGGTTCTACCAGCATGGCATACTGCTGGGAATCCTGTGGCCTCTGCTCATCTACGAAGTACCCATCTCCGCATGGACAACATGGAGAAGAAGGTCAGCTGCTATCTCCAGAGGTGGTTGGGTTTGCCTAGGAGCCTGACTAGTATTGTCCTCTATGGGAACACCAACAAGCTGGGCTCCCCCTCAGGTCCCCAGAGAAGGAGTTCAAGGTTACACACACGAGGGAGGTGTTGCAGAGGCAGGGATGGAGGTGTGGACTGGGAGGAAGTGGAGAGCAGAGGAGGCAGTAGAGCGGGATGACTCAAGATTACACCAACTCCAAACCAAAGCATGACTCCATCCAGGAGGAAACCTGCCCAAACTGGTCCAGGGTGAGGTGGGAGGGCAGAGATTGAGGGCGAGAGGGACCAAGTAGGATTAGGAAGATCTCATGTGGGCTGATCTCTGGCAGGCAGAACCACATTGTATCAAGTCCAGGCTGTCTACAATGTCCTCCCCAGCCCTTCCCACCTGCACTGCCGGGGCATGGCAGAACCCCTGAGTGCCCGCTATGTCTCAGGAGGCCCGTAACAAAACTGAGGTGACAGAGAATGCCTCAAGCTGGCTCTTACCACTAAGACACAAGCTGGGACCTGATCAACCCTGGCTGGGTCGCCTGGGTGAGTCTCATAGACCGTGAAAGACCTGATGACCCCAGGTTACATCACTGAGGATGTGTCTTAGTTCAGGCGTGTTATACTCAATCATCCAGGCAGAGGGTACACCCTTTTCCCACATAGAGACACCAGCATGAGAATTATGTGACCTTACTGGAATTATGTCAAAATCTACAATCTTTTGTTGCCTAATGAGGCCGAGAGGTGTTGACACATTGGCTCACGCTGATGTAAAGCTGTTGCTAGTGTCACGGGCATGTGCAATTGCATGTGTTAAGGAGAGTACTCTTCCATGAGCCAAGAGCGAATGATACACTGTGTTTTGTGTTTTTGGAAAGCCAGGGGAAACAGACACGAGAAACATGCAAGGCACCGATAACATCTAATGTCAAACATTTTCTGTTCTGTTTTTTCCCTCTTTAACATTTTACTCTCTTTTGCTCACATGCACACACACACACACACACACACACACACACACACACACACACAGAGAGAGAGAGAGAGAGTGTGTCCCAGTGTAAGGCATTCAGGACATCTGTTTCCCATGCAGCTTTGTACTTGCAGCCAGCCAGCCAGCCAGCCAGAGAAGGCCAGGGCCAGCGGCACTTCTTCAGGCTCTGGGCAGTACTGACTCTCTCCACAGGTTTTCAAAAAAAAAGCCTCTAGTTTAATTTGTTTTTTAAGCCGATCTAACGTGGCTGGGGATTGCTCATCTAACACAATTTATTTTCCTTCTCCCCCTCCATCCTGTCCTCCTCTTTCATCCTTACCTGATCTCTCTCTCCCCGCCCCCTTTTTTCATTCTGTTAGAGGTTTGTAGTCCGACGTCAGGGTGATAGCAGTGTTAACAGTCTCAGTCTGGCATGCTGGCTCATATTAAAGTTATGATTCTTGCTATATTCTTCACCCGTCTCATTTTCACCCTTCTCACCTTCCCTTTTTTATTCTTTCAGACATCTATATAGACAAACACACTTAATGAAATTCTCTTTCTAAAGATCTCTCAGCTCCACACTGACATGGCATATCAAAACCTGTGTGTAGTTTTTTGCATGTGTGTGTGTGTGTGTGTGTGTGTGTGTGTGTGTGTGTGTGTTTGGGTGTGTCCAGTGTAGTGAGTGTGGAGGCTATGTAGTGACACAGGTTATGGTATGAGCTGGTTAGTCAGTGTGATGCTTTAAAATAGTCATATAGCCAGCAGTATTCACTGGCATGTCATAACTGGCTAGTCATCAGCACACACACACACACACACACACACACTCACACTCACACACACACACACTCACACTCACACACACTAGGCAAATAAGTGTGTATTTTTTGGTCATTCTATTTTCCTTTCAGAAACATACATTTAAAAAGTGAAAAACAATTTTCATTCTTTGATTTTCATTTTAAAATCAAAAAATGAAAAACAGAAATAAAAGGCATTTTTCTTTTTCATGGTCAAGAAAATGTAGAAATTAATTGATTTTCATTTTTTTCTTTTGTAAAACAAAACATAAAATCATGAGAAAACAGAAACAGTAAAACAAAAGCCTGTTTTTTCATATTCTGAAACCAGACGTTGTCATTGACAAGGTCGTGGAGACAGCGTTGCCAACTTGCCGAACCCCCTTGGCGACTTCATTATTAAAAAAACGACTAGCGACAAATGTGGCTACTTTTTGAAACATAGGAGAGAATGTTATTTGCTGACAGCCAATGCATTTGGCGACAAATTGGTACCGCTGATGCACGCAAATTTGTGCCGACTGGCCAGTCTGATGCTCTCCTCCGCGAGAGCACGGGGAGAGGGGAGGGGCCTGTCAGCGGGCCCCGAGTCTCACTGCACACACACAGCTGCTGATAAATGTGTATTGATTCATTAATAATTATGGAGGTTTTTATTGGACCTCCTTTATCAGTCTCTGGCATCTTCCTCGAGGGATTTTCTACCACTCCTCCTTACAGAACTCTGCCAACTCAGTGAGGATTAAGCTCTCACATGAACAGCCGCTTCAGGTCCTGCTACAGCATCTCAACTAGATTCACATCAGGATTTTGACTTGTCCAATCCAAAACACTAAACCTCTTGTTCCTGAGCCATTCTTTTGAAGATTTGCTTGAATGCTTTTTGATGAACCCCCGCCCAGCTTTAGCTCTTGGGCTAATGGCTTGATGTTTTGTTCTCGGATTCTTTGGTATCGCTCAGAATTCATGGTTCTCTTAATGATGTCAAGTCATCCAGAGGAGCGAACAGCCCAGACACTCCCACCACCATGCTTGACTGTAGAGATAAGGTTATTTTGGTGGCAGTTTTGGGATGTTGCCAATTTATTTATTTTTGATTGTGACTAAACATTGTGACCACAATTTGGGACTCATCTGTCCAGAGAACAGACTTGGTTTGTCCACATGGTCTCTAACAAGCTTAAGATGGGAAGTTTTGTTCTTTTTAGACAGTAGAGGCTCCTTCCTGGCTACCCTGCATGAATGCCATTTCTATTCATTGTTCTTTTCTTATTGTTGATGGATGCACAATGATGCAGCATGTTATTCTTGGGATGTTTTTTACTAGTGTGAATATTTTTCTTGTGGCTCATGGTGATACTTGAGAAGGATTTCCAATTCTAGACAGAGGTTGCTGTCTTATATGGATGATTCTGCAGAAATTGTTCAAATTGGGGGGGTGTAAAAATCTTCTAATTCTCCTCAAAAGCTTAATATTCTAAAGCTTAGTAAAATGATGAATATAAATATGAAAAAATACATAACAGCTGTTAATGTCACACACTGATTTTCAGATTTTCAAAATGTTGGAACAGACCTGCTGCCCATGTGGCTATGATGTACAGTAATGCAGTCTGGTTTCCTGGGTAAAATCTTAGGGGTGTGGCTAAAATCAGGTTCATTTTGGAGACTCAAACACTGAGTCTTATGGTAGTGACATGAACGTTTTCCAATTTTAAAAAAAAATCCACAAAATAGAACAGAATTTTTCACAACTTTCATTTAAAAGATAACAAGATGTTGCAATGAAAAATTAGAGTTCAAAAATTGGCAAAAATATTTTTTTTGTATTGTTTTGATCAGCAGACATTTAAGTGGAGGTGGCCACCTTCGATATATAAACAATTTAAACAGTGATTGTGTTTATATTTAACGTAGCATTATCTCAAATCCTGTCACATAACTAGATCACTTTTCTGTTCAAAATCTGAAAACGTATTTATTTTCTAAAACACTTTTCTTTGGTGGAGATTTGTGCAGAATCGCCCATATACAGTATATATAACCTCCCCCAGACTGATGCACCCCCCTACTCCCTTCCTCCTTTGATCAAACTTTCACTCATGAATGTAATGCATGAGAACTGAACACGCCTAGCATGAAGTCTTAAATAAAGCCTGTAACAACTCGATGATGTTAATGTCTAATCTGGTCCGATGTTGTTCACTCGGTGTGTGTATGTCTTGTCAGTAGAGTGTGTGTTGTGATTCACATCGGTCACAACTACAACCGACACATTTCTATTTCATTTGTTGGGAGTGCTGGAAAAAAAAAGTGACTTCTTTTCAAGATTCTCTCTCAACTCTCTCGTTCACTTTCGCTTTCATCTGATACGGCTGCGTTTCAGTTCGGTAGTCTATTCCTGATGCGGGAGGTCGGCGGCGTGGCTTCATCTGGCAGCGACCGGGCCCGTGTGTCATCTCAAATCTCAAAAAACTTTTCTGACAGCCACACACACTCAAACACACACACACTCAAAAACTCAGAGGACTGT
>CABFOQ010025012.1:0-10446 GCA_900660455.1 Gephyroberyx darwinii
GAGCTCCCCCGGCGCGTGTCGGTACGGCTGCGTCTGGAGGCTGATCCGAGTCCGAGGTAGCGTTGGAAATAGACCCGCTCAGGTCCCCAAACAGCCGGGGACGCAAACTGTAGCACAGCCCCATGTTGAAACCAATATTTGTCTGTGAATATGATTTTTCATAAATTAAAATATCAAAAATCGCGGTTGCGCCACCAGCCCTAACGCGCCATCGTCACATTGGAGGTCCAGTGATGCGATTTAAATCCGAATTTGATCCCAAAATGTGAATGAATTATGCTCCGACATTTGCTATATGTCATTTTGCATTTTCACCAGTCAGCCTACGCTTCGTAGTTAGTGGATCACCTGATCCTTTAGTGGACACTGCGGGTCCACCTTACCGTAAGTAACCAAAAGCACAACCTTGGAGAAAAACCGCGCTATCCACCGTGCGGATGGTCAAATATTTAACTGCACAGTTGTTAGGTGCAATGCACGGCTCGTCATGTTACTACAGAATGGCCATTTCGAGAATGCTGGTCATGATTTTCATTCCACACATTTCATGACTGCATGTCTGAGAAACCTACTGTACCGCTCTGAACCTGCCCTTATACTCTGAGAAATGTAAGCATGTTCTTCCCTTATTTAGCCCAGCTGCTGTTTTCCACCATACCAGTAAAATGACACGCTGCCAACAAGCCTCCTGACAAAAATCCCCAAAAGACTGTACATTTTAGTTTTAGTTATTCTCATACACAGATCTCTATAATCACGAAGGATTATTTTCTGCCTGCCTTTTAGTGTTTGCTTTCACAGCTTCATATATCTGAATAATTTACACATAAATGTAACCAATGTTATTAAGATTATTCATTGACATAGTTGTACCAGCCTTTTGATTTAAAACTTTATATAGGCCGAATATATTCTTTACTATGAGAATCTGAAAGGGGTCAAAAAAGACTATAAAGACCCCACATACTACGTTGTGGAACCTTCCAGTAAGTGGACTATATCAGTGCTTCCCGAAGTGGGCTCCAGGGACCTCCAGGAGTCCTTGAGAGGGTTCCAGGAGCTCCCTCGGAAAACAAGTAATACTTTAATTAGTTTCACTTTCCTCTCTGTTGACTTTTATCTACAGTGTAAACAGTTTGCGAAGTCTCTGGTAATCAACACACAAGATGTTTTTCCCAGACGAGGGTCCCTGAAATAAAAATATTGACAAATGGGGGTCACTGGACTCATGTATATATATATATTCAGGGGTGGAAAAAGTTTGGGAACCACCAGGACTAAAACCGAGGAGACTCAGATGTAGGATTGGAAATGAAACACTAGATGGCGCAATTATAAAACGAATGCACAGACTCGCAAGCGATAGTGCTTGATAGGATATAACAAGACAAAGTTTATTCTGTATCTAAGATAAAAATGGTTAAATAGACATACAGACATACAATGTAAATAAAATGACATCTTGAATTTATATTAGCCAATTATCCTGAATACGTTAACGCAACAACATTCATCTTGTACTCACTGAAGAGTTGAGCTATTGAAGAGTTTGGGTCCAAAAACACCATTTGAAAAAGTAAGCTCTTAGTAAATAATTGATAGCATCATATTAAAAACAAATTATGCTACATTTTAAATGATAGTTGGTAACTTAACGTTAAATCCCCAGTTGATAAAGTGATCACAATTTTTATAAACAGATACTGAACGATGACTTTCAGATAATGTCCCGTCCCGTCCCCGTCCCCGTCCCCAAAAAAATTGATATATAGCGTGTGGCTAAGTTCTTATGTATCATAGGCTTTTCTTGGAATTATGTTATAATTTAATCGTTTTTTATTATTATTATTGTTGTGCTTTTTCCCCCTTTTTTTTGTCTCTACGTTGCCTAGGAAACAGGAAGCCATTCTTTGAGTATGGAGAACGCTTCCCTGTGTTTCCCATAACAACAACAACTACCGTATCGACATTATCAACCACATATGAGCACGAAAAAAATGTCTTTAATGGTAGGTATACTTTACTAAGTATTCTAGTTTACACTTCGTAGAAATGACAATTGCGTTACTGATGTTAATAGTGGTAAAATTGCAGGCTTGTCCGCGGAATTTCCTCCGTACTGGGCTGGCAGGTAAGGTTAGCTAACGTTAGGCACATTTGCTTGCTAGCTATTGTAGCTATTAGCTACTTATGTTAGCTACTCCCTGCTGTCAGACTAAGTTGTGGTCAAGTTTGGTGGACATCACTAAATGTTCAGCCAAGATAAATGTGAGGGAGTGTAACTCAGCTGGGTCTAGCATCAGCATCAGCAGCCTTATCAACCCAACATCACCAACCGCCCAGGAACAGGGGGGAAGTTATATGCTGAGTTGCTAGATTTTATGTTCCTGCATTTCATATCGTCAATATTTTAGAAACCCTAACCTCTAACCATGAAATAGCAACTGACACCATCTTGACTCTACTGACCTGGTCTTATGTCATTTGTAAATAGAGCAGACAGGTGCTATACTGTCAGACTCCGGCCAATGTCTACTTTCTAATCCTGCCCAATGCAAAGTGTAGGTTCATTGGGGATTAAAGAAATGCACAGGCAGTTTTATGTATGTCCCTTAGTGAAAGAATGAAATCCGGGTTGACAACAGAACAGGTGAGTATCCCACTGTGTGTCTAACCTGTGGGTGAGGCAGAGGCACCCGCAAAACACTAACACTGTAATAGTCAATTCCCTTTAGAACCAGCCATCGGAAGAATGTGTGCTCTCATAAAGTAAGGTGCTTTGGATGAAGGCATTCATCAAATGGTATATTTTATCAACCTATTTGCAGTATCCTCAGAGATAGGCACAGTATGCCCTCTCACACCACACATTGGCTCACTATGCTGTTAGTCAGACAAGGGAAAGTAAAGATTTGGTCCCTCTGTTTAATGATCAAGTTCATGAATGTAGCGTTTGTCTTAAACATCACTTAGCAGTGACCAGACCCAGCACACCAAGCATTGGAATTAGGGTTAGACCGATATATCAGTTTATCAATATATTGGACCAATATTGGCCTTTCATTAAATATCAGATAATGGCCTGGCAATGTCGTCCAAAGCTGATATATGGAGGTTCCTCCCTGACTACAGCTACCACAAATTGCTTGTGAAACCTGCAATGGAATTTTATTTTGCACATTTTGTTTATTCCTTTAATTGTTCAATATTTTTTTTGTAAATGGCATTAACCTACCATGTAAAGGCCTAATGTAGGAGATGGGATGGAGAGTTTTAGTGTCCTGTGGTCTAAAAGCTGTTTCAGAGGCTTTTCCACTCTGACAGAGTAAAATTCTGAGTAAAAAACACTGACTCCTTGTAATTGTTGGCATGAAAATGGTCAGCACAAAATATTGGCTAACAGTGACTTCAGTCTAAAAATATTGGCCTTCAAAAACCCATCAGTCAAACCCTAGTTGGAATTTCTAAGTGGGAACTGAGAGGGAGTAGGGAACAGTGTTGCACTGTGACAGAAAGCTATAGTTCAGGTTTCTAGTGACGACATGTCAGGTTTCACTTTCTTGGAAACCTCCCAGTTAAAATTGGTCATGAATCCAATATTAGCCTCCAGTATGTCCCAACCTAGTCCCATTTTCAACCTCAGTGAACTTAATCCAGTAAAATTTCTCCTTGCTTCCCCTGTGAACCCATTTACCAGCATGCTTTCTGAAGCGGATGCCAACTTAATCCACTTCCCCTCACAGCGGATTGCCCTTCCTCTATATGCCATGAAAACTAAGCTTAGGACAGGTGAGACACAGTGGGATATTCTCCAGCGAGGGCAACAAGCAGGATCAAAACAGCTCCAGTTTTCCACTCCCCCTTGCCAGTTAGACATCCACCCTTCATCACCAAGGCACTGTCTGCAGAGAGAAAGGTAAAGGTGAAAGCTCATGTTTTATTTCTGTGTTTCTAGAGGAGATGGCAGTGGGTAGCCTCACTGTGGTCGTGAGGCAGCAGCAGCAGCAGCAGGATTGAGCCTTGTAAAAGTCATTCATCTGTAGAGGGAGGTAATGTTGCTTTTGTGCTCATGATGACTGACTCTGTTGGACTATGTGGGACTGTCAAAGGGTCCTCACTGAAGGAGAGGCAGGGCTCGGTGCCTCTGTGGAAGATGAACCGATACACCACGCTGAAACAGCTGGGTGACGGCACCTATGGCAGCGTCTTCATGGGCAAGAGCAATGAGTCTGGGGAGCTGGTGGCCATCAAGAGGTGAGCTGTATTTCCTCTCGCATGCCAGGGACATACTGTTTTGTGGTTGTAGTGCACTAGTCTTGTTTTGTCTTTCAGCCTTAAGCTGATTAAACCCTGAGTCAAACACATGCCTCACATGGACTTAATGTCATGACTGTAAAATTGCAACTGCTTTAAGTAAAATGTTTGGTCTCTGTTAGCATCAGCTGTGAATTTATGTACGAGGGAAAACAACCTCTTGGGATGATCAGGTTTGAAATATCATGGTTAAGACCACAGATGCAAGCTTCTTGTCGTAGCAGTCAAACATGACAGTTGGCTGTCAGCAACTGTCTGTTAACTTGAATTGCTGAACATTTTATACTTTTACTATTATTTGTGTCCAATCATATCTTGTTTATCCCCCGAGATTTTTTTTTGAAAGATCAGCTGCTTACGAGTCAGCCTGTCTTAGGCTAGAGTTAATAATGAATGCTGCACAGAGGCTCTGCCAGGCACTGTTAGTAAATGTAAGGTTATAGTGCAAGATGATACTACTGACGACAGGGAAAGGAGTGAAAGTGCACCGCATAGTGTTGCCCCTGGAGTGTGGGAACAGCAGTCTCCAATACTGAGAAGAAATGATAGAAGGAGAACAGGTTGCACAAAATAGCAATAACACCCAAACCAGAATAACTGTGATTATGGTATGACAGTGATGCAGATGTCCTCAAGAGTATTATTGATTTTATACAACGTTTAAAACGCATGTATTGACTGAAAAGTCATTTACCTTACCTTCAAAGAAGTGTGCGTACATAAGAATAGAAAATAGGAGAAACCAAAAAAGATGGCTAACTGGTGCCTTGTTCCCACAAGCATTGTCATAGCAACCAGTAGAGCAGGGCTAGATGTGCTTTGAAGCGGCACTACAATCATTACATTATTACATGATTACATGTAATATGATTTCTGGGTGATGGGTGACGCTAGGTGGTTCACATAACTGTCGAATTGAACAGTACAGACAATATATTGCTGTATTTAAATAGTGATTGTGAAATGGAATGCAGATCTATTTTTTTCATAGGATGAAGAGGAAGTTTTATTCCTGGGATGAGTGCATTAATCTGAGAGAGGTGAAGGTAAGAGTCACTGCAGTGAACATTAAACCGTTAATTAAACATTAAAAGTAATTCATCAGGAGACTACTGCAGCTTGAGTTACACTATATCACCAATCACTTAAATAACTACTGTTGGCGCTGTCAGTAAGTGGCATATTTTAAACCACCAATCTTTCTGCCATGAAAATTCAGCTCTGGCCAGTAAAGCTATGGATGATTGGGAAGAAACTGGTACCTCGTATATTTGCCAATAATGATGATTTATTCCTGCGGTATAATTAAAACATACTAATGTTAACAGATTTTGTTTAAAATTGTTCTTCTCAAAGGTCTAGTTTAGCAAATCTTAAAAATAATTACTAAGTATTGTGCAAAAATGTTGTGATCCCATTGGTGGAAGTAAATGCCGATACAATAAGGCCAATATCAGTTGATGATGTGAGCATGTGGTGTGGCGTTGGGGCAACACAACCAGACAACACAGCAAATACGATGCAAGTAAGCTCCAGAGGGGAGTTTCTTAGACAAACGTGGAGGTAGTGAGTGGTGGACAGTGGATAGTGGATGGTGTTGGTGCTCCAGGATCCAGTGAGTTTGAAGGTGTTTCAGGTAGAGAGCAGACAGAGTGTGTCCGTCTGCAGGAAGAGAGAAAGATAGAGAGAAAGATAGCATGGGGTCTTTGGACAAGCTGAAGCCACACTTGCTGAATCAGGAGTGTGTAAACTCCAAGCCCCGATCAGAGAAGCAGCCTCTGTGTGATGGATCATGTACGTCACGTGGAGGGACACTCACATGGAACGAACGTTAACAAGGAGGAGTGGACCGCTACAAAATACAAGTACAAAACATCATACTCTGGCCACTTCTTCTTCTGTTGCCATGGAGAACACCGTTGTTCTAACAGTTATATGCTGATAGTAATAACATCCAATTTTGTGTCATCAAGCAGCTTAAATTTTGATTGATTTTGACATTGATGGCTTTTATGGCAACAATGTCAACATGTTTCTGTTAATCAGGACAAATTAGATGATTGCAAAAGTGCAAAAGTAAAATATACTTTAAGAGTCAAGATTAAAACCACTTACATTTGGAGATAGTTTTGCCTCCATTTATATTTGCCATCAGTCAAGAAAATACAAAGAAAATATATAACTTCATAACTTTAAGAACTTTAGAAAACATTGATATGAACTCCACCCTGAAATTGATGTTAACAAATTCTGGTATTGCAGGGGATTCCCCCAAGTGTAGCGTGAGGAGGGACTATAAAACAAATGAGAATCAGCCACTGATCTGCTTCTGTGGCTGAGGCCTCTTGAGGGCCACTGACGAGCCGGGCTTGACATTAGGAGCAGCGTTTGATGAGCTCCAGCCGTAGGCGTCTGTCTCTTTGATGGCTTCTCCTTCTGTATTTTGGCTTTATGGTGCGGCAGGCGATGCTAAATCCCTGGCCTGGTGCCACAGCCAGCAGGCCGTGGGCTGGGAAAGCAAGGGTCCCTGGTTTAAGTCCTTCCAAGGATCTTGTTTTCTCCCATGGATATCAGTCCGGGCGTAGTCTGAATTCACCATGTGTAGTTGTTTAAATCCTACACTGTGTTATGGTTCAATACGTTGTTCAAGCCTGGCTTTGGTTTTCCGTTCAGCGGTTTATTGTCCCAGTTACCGGTGACATATTAATATGAATTATTTTGGCCAGTAAAAATATTCTTAACAGGTAATCTTTTTTTTAGTTTACTCTTGGTAGGTGAGCCAAAAAGTTGAGCAGACAGTAGGGGTGATGTCAAGTGGAATCACCACATTCTTCCCTACATACTTTAACTGATTGTCTTGTTATCAGTCACTGAAGAAGCTGAGCCATGCCAATGTGGTGAAACTGAAGGAAGTCATCAGAGAAAACGACTACCTCTACTTTGTCTTTGAGTATATGAAGGAAAACCTCTACCAGCTCATGAAAGAAAGGTAAGAACACATAAGGCAGCAACGTTAATCAAGCATGAAGTCACAGTTAAGCATGACTTATTTCAGCATTTTATCAATTAGGTGTTCAGATTTTATTCTGCAGTTTTCTTTATTACCATTCCCATTTGTGAGAGTGAGAATTATTTTGGAGCAGCTTGAGTCACCATGTGTCGGTCTTCGTTTCACAGAATCAAGTTGTTCCCTGAGTCAGTCGTCAGAAACATGACATTTCAGATATTGCAGGGACTGTCCTTTATTCATAAGCATGGTAGGTGACTTATGCAAGGTTTCAGTGCAGATAGAAGAGAAACTGAGTCTTCCATCTTTGCCCCCTAATGAAATACTGTATTATCGGGCTGTCAGCATTATCTTGGTATAAATGGTTATTAGTTGTGTAAACAGGAAACCACACTAATCAACATGACTAAACTTTCAGGGTATATGAGTGCTGGATGGTTGATAGGCTTTAAGACATCGCAGGACTTTACCTATTATAACAAAAACGACTCACTTTCTCTTGCGCCTCACTGAGAAGAGGAGGTGTGCGTGGTACCAAAGCCTAACCGTCCAAATTTACTTCTCATGAACAAATCAAGTCTTTCTGGTGTTCTTGGGCATTGGTGTCACTCCTACTTCTGCAAGGCATGACTTCTACGCTGTTCTCCTTTATCCTTTATCTCTCTTTCTTTCCTTTGTCTTTTACCACCTTGCCGCCGCCAGAGAAGATAAGATGTTTTCTGAAAACGAAATAAGGAACATTCTGTTCCAAGTATTGTCTGGCTTAGCGTTTGTGCATAAGCATGGTAAGAGACTTTTCCCCTCTTTCTCGTTTCCTTCCCGTCTCTTTAAGGCTTGGCTTGAGTGTGCTTTGGCAGGTTAAACTCTGTTTGAGATTGAAAATTCAATAAAATGCAGTGGAGAGCAGTGAATGTATTTCCAGTTTATTATTATCATCATCATTATTATTAAAATACAGACAAATGTCAGAAACAGTATGGCTTGATTTGACCTGTTCATTTCCCGCCAGGTTATTTCCATCGTGATATGAAACCAGAGAACTTGCTCTGCATGGGCCCGGAGCTGGTGAAGATCGCTGATTTTGGACTAGCCAGAGAAATCCGCTCCCAGCCACCTTATACTGATTATGTCTCCACAAGATGGTGAGACTGTTTTACTGTTTTCCTCATGGGGTGTGAATAGACACATCTTTTCTGTAGATGGCACAACTTCATTTCTGTAACTGGTAGTTGCTTGCGATATGTTTCTGTGGTTGTATCTGTCATATTGGTATCTTCCTCTCCTTGTGATGGAGGTTGTTAAAGTTTTAACCGTCGTCGGCTGAAGCCAACGTTTGACTTACAGTAACACCTGGTAATGTCACTTAGCATGTGCCTTAAGCAGAGGTGGAAGCTCTTAGATGAAATTGATTCTGACAGGGAGACGGTAGATCCCTTCAGGAGACGGAGAGGAAGGCTCACCAACTAGACGGCGGAGAAACATTGTTGGGATTACGAGGGGTCAAAAGGCTGATCTCCTGCCATTTATACTACATTTAACACTCACAACTTCTTCAATGCTCGTCTTTCTGCTGACAGTATCATTTGTTATAAGGACCATCTGTGTGGTGTGGTGATTCAGTATACCTATTCACACAGTTGGCTCTTATCCAGTTGGCTCTTATCCTGTGCTGTTGTCTGACCAGGTACCGAGCCCCCGAGGTTCTCCTCAAGTCCAACTCCTATAGCTCGCCGATCGACATCTGGGCGGTGGGCTGCATCATGGCCGAGCTCTACACACTCAGACCCCTGTTCCCAGGCAATAGTGAGGTGGACGAGATCTTCAAGATCTGTCAAGTGCTGGGAACACTGAAGAAGGTGGGTGATCAGAAGAAATTAACGTCTCATGGTTCTGCTGTCAAGTCAATTCATCAGCAACATCTTCCTAAAAAAATACCGGTACACCCAATCATCATGATGCTAATCGCACATTTCCCACATTGTTTTTGGTAGTACTGGAGAAAGTGATGCATGAACTTTCAATGTGTATTTGACAGTCATGCATGCATGTACAGTATGTAGACACATACACTCAGCTGTTGTTTTCTCCTGTTTCTCACCATATCAGTCAGACTGGCCTGAGGGCTACAACCTGGCGGCCTCGATGAGCTTCCGCTTCCCCAAGTGTGTCCCCACCAGCCTGAGATCCCTGATCCCCAACGCCAGCGATGAAGCCATTACTCTGATGGAGGACATGCTACAGTGGGACCCTGACAAAAGGCCAATGGCTGTTCAGGTACATTTGAACCTATGTGTTTAATGTGTCTTACATATTTCCTGTATATTTTATGCCTTGCTGCAGGTTTCCCGCCGGGTGTCACAAGCCCATTCTGAGGGCAGGTCCATGGCACAGGAGGCAGGGTTGCATCTTAACAACTTATCTTGTAAACTGAAGATTATGAGGGGGATCTTCAGCAGCCTCCCTGGCTGCTCTCTGGATCCTGCCTCCTCTAGACTGCAGATTCCACTCTTTAAATCCCTTGTTCTCAATCAGCTCCCACCTGGCTGATTGTAAAGCCCTTCACCTGGAGCAAGATGGCCATCTGGCTGTTGTCTTCTGGGCAATGTAGTCCTTTCCCCACATATTCTCTGTGGCAGATGCCCCAGTCTGCCACAGGACATTAAGTCTTGAACTTCTGAAATATTTACTTTATTGCATCTTTATCCTATCTGAAATGTCATGTTTTCTCTTTGATTTGTATTTTCCAGGCTCTGCGGTATCCATACTTCCATGTCGGTCAGGCGCTGGGTCCTCCTCCAAAGTACTTGGAGCAGCATAAGGCCCAGGCTAAGGCAGCAGTGTCTGCTGCAGAACCCAAGCCCCTATCTCTCTGTAAGGCAGACCTAGAGGCCTCTGAGCCCAGTAGGAACCAGGCTGAGCCCCAGACCTTTGGCAGATCTCAACACCGGCCCCTACAGCAGATCCCCCTCCCCCAGGAGACCATGGACCAAAGCACCATTGGTCCAGACACGCTGATCCTGGAACAGCCTGAACCTCTCAGCCTGGTTAAGAACAGACAGCAGGTGAGCTGGCAGGCTGGAGTCATCACTCTTTCAGTTAGGGTTTCTGAACCACAAAACTAATAT